>JAVTVY010015445.1:0-63781 GCA_036873755.1 Hanleya hanleyi
GATGCCAAAACGTCTATTTTCATACCCTTGGGCCACCGCGCATGTGCAGAATGACCCTAATTCAACCCCACACCCAGTCCATCAGATGCCCCTTCACGAATGCTTCACTTTGATACCTTACTCGACCCCATTGGTCCATTAGGGACTCCCCTAGCTCCAAAACGCCTATTTCCATACCCTTTGGGCCACCGCGCATGCGCAGAATGCCGATAGTTCAACCCCACACCCAGCCCATCAGATGCCCCTTCACGAATGCTTCACATCGATACCTCACTCGACCCCATTGGTCCATTAGGGGCTCCCCTAGCTCCAAAACGTCTATTTTCATGAGTACCTCTTCGGTCACCGCGCATGCAGAAGGCCACGATATTTCAACCCCACACCCAGCCCATTAGATGCCCCTTCACCTAAGCTTCACTTTGATACCTCACTGACCCAATCGGACCATTTTATCTAGGGACTACTTTTCTTCGCGGAAGCTTTTTCCCGAGACCGAATTACCGCCAAAACCACGGCCAAACCGCATCACCGCGGATGAATACATTTTTTTTTTTTTTTTTTGCCGGAACTTTTTTTTTTTCTATGCACTCATTGATCGCGGCCATCTTGTACCCACCTCCCACATGGCGGCCATCTTGTACCCACCTCCCACATGGCGGCCATCTTGTACCCACCTCCCACACATCACGCATGCGCACACCCCCAATAACCCCCCAATGCCCATACACTTATGACGTCACACCATAACATTGGCGGCCATCTTGTACCCACCTCCCACATCTCACTCACACTCGCGGCCATCTTGTACCCACCTCCCACACATCTATATATAGAGCGATAGATATCTTGATTATCATGATTTGTGAACATTGGCGGCCATCTTGTACCCACCTCCCACATCTCACTCACACTCGCGGCCATCTTGTATCCACCTCCCACATCATGACACTCGCGGCCATCTTGTACCCACCTCCCACATCTCACTCACACTGGCGGCCATCTTGTACCCACCTCCCACATCATGACACTCGCGGCCATCTTGTACCCACCTCCCACATGGCGGCCGTCTTGTACCCACCTCCCACACATCACGCATGCGCAACCCCAACCCCCCCAATAACCCCCCAATGCCCATACACTTATGACGTCACACAAGGTTCTGCGCATGCGCAGTGAGGGGGTATCTCATCAATTTGCGTTATGTATACTACTGGCCTATGCTATCTGAAAATATCAGCATATGGGATCGGGCGAGGCTCAGTTTCGAGATACAGGGTGGAGCTCTGTTCCGGGGGTGACGGGACAGGTGGATATACCCCCAGGGTGTAGTGGATGAGTGCAATCAATGCAGTATCAGATATGCTATCTGAAAATATCCGCATATGGGGTCGGGTGAAACTTAGGTATGGAGATACAGCCAGGGTGAAGCTCAGTTCCGGGGGCAGGGATATACCCCAGGGTGTAGTGGGGGGGGGGGGGATTTGGCTTAATGTCACACTCAAGTTTGTTTCACTCATATGGTGACAGTCATAGTGGACTAGTGTAGTCAAGACAGTATCCGATATCATGCTATCTGAAAATATCAGCATATATGCAGTCGGGTGAGACTTAGTTTCGGAAATAGAGGGAATTAGGCTATGTTCTGAATGTGGGGAAGAGGGGAGATACCCCCAGGGTGCAGTGAATGGGTGGAGCCCATGCAGCATCTGGTATGGCATCTAAGAATATCAGTATATGGGGTCGGGCGAAGCTTAGTACACATGATACATGGTAGAGCTCAAACTTTTACAAAATCTTGAACACAACACTTGTATCCTGAAATGTTGATGACGAACAACCAGCCAGCCAGACATCAAGCCATAAGACGGCTATTGCTTCGCAATCCGTCCAAAAACTGAATGTACATTCGTTCCGCACGAATTGAAGTGTTATTCTTGGTGCATTGTATTACTAAATTTTGGAATGAAATCCATACTCTGTAATTGAGGATACAATATCAAACAAGCAATAAACAGATGTATGTGAAAAGACAAGCCCAAAAACCAAGAGGCTTTCTGTTGCCAGGTGTTTGAGACAACTGGACTTTGGCCATGAGCCATAAACTGTCCTCAACTATTTCATGGTTTTCTCAAGACTGTCCATCATATTAACATTTGATGTCAACCCATATTCAAAGTGTTAATGCATGGACACAAAATATCTTTTCTTTACTTTGTTTCTTTACTCGAAGTTGCGGTGAAAGGGATATTAAGGCTGGACATTATGGAATGCTGCAGTAATCTTTATGAATAAGTGGGGGCCCGGGGGGGGGGGATGTGGTTTAATGTAACACTCAAAGTTATTTCACCAATATAGTTACAACCAGTTTGAACTCGGAAGCCGGAGTATCCGGAGTGAACCATCAGCCGTCGGCGAGTAACAGGCAGACTTTCACACATGCACCAGCGGGGCTCGAACACAGGCCGTTTCAGCAGTGTGGGGCTAGCGATCACCAATCAGCCACTGAGGCCCCCCCCCCCCCAAAGAACTAGAAATTACAATATACATAGCTATGAAAAGCACCAGGCTAAAAAATGTTATTCCAATCGAACTGTTAGTGTTACTCGCAGAAGTCTGGAGCCATTTACTTGAGGGATTATTATCTGGATTTGCAAATATTACCTTCTGATAGTTCATTGCAAGTCTGCAGTTCCTCACAGAGCCCACCGCTCTCTTCACTCTTGTGACATCTTTGCGATCTTCAATATGTTTGATACATATCGGCTTTGTTAGAAGTTTCGATCCCGTGTCCTCTGAATATAGCATCGCAAATTCTTGATCAATCTGAAAATGAATATGTATTTACATAAATATTAATTGACAATTGACTGGATAGGACTGTCTGATGGAAATCAACGAAGCAATACTTGATTCCACTGTGACCGAGTATATAAAAAAATTTCCAATTGCCTGAAGGCAGGGTTGTCCTGCATGCGTATTTCAACAGAAGAAGTCACAAGAAGAACAAGAATGCGATCCTCCCACAGACCTGCATGCCGAATCAAACAGGTTGGGGAAAATACCTTGATCGAGGTATTATACCTTGATAGGGGTATAACACCTCAATCAAGTTATAGGCATATACCTCGATGGGTATAGGGCTATATCAGCTTCAGTTGTTATATATTTATGGAAAATGCGAACATCCCCACATACCCCGGACTGCATGGATCTTTCAACAGCATCTATGGCTTCATTGTTGGAATGTTCCATGATTTCCATCAACTTATTGCTTCGTTTTATGCGACTATGTAACCATTCAAATTAGCCACTCTAAGTCTAATACAGTGCCGCCTCGCCATAGCGCGGTGCTTTGTCCCCTAATTTAAAACCGCGTTATAGGATAATCGCGTTAATAATGAATTGTCAAAATACCAAGCTGATGTTGTTGTTGTTGTTCTTTTACAGTCTCTGACAGAGGCACGCGTGGCGTTGTCAAACCAGCTTAACAGCGTGCAGTAACGCTTGGGAGGCTTATATCCGGGAAAATTGTTTTGTCCTATCCTTAGGGCCTAACACTTTTAAAATAAAACGTGAACAAGCTGTTTTGTGATTTTTTTCTTTTGTAAAAAGATCGTTGTCAACCACATGACCAAGACAAAAAGACCCTTGACCAAGACAAGATACTGACTGGACCAAAGCTGATGGGGTGCTGTCTTTTCATGCCAAATCAGGCCTCCCGACAAGTGGCGAGTGATCACTCGCGCGCGCCTCATACTCGCCTGGATACTGAAAATGGCGAGTTATCAACCACTCGCCAGTTCAGTACAATCTCCATTTGAAAAATATTTCTTCCCGCTGCCATAAAATAGTATCTGGCTCACGCCTTAGCAGAACCAAATATACTAAATTGCAATCGGTAAACCATACAATCACATTTCGACGGCCCTATTTCGAGTTGTTGTTGTTTCGAGTTTATCCATTACGATTACGGACCATGCTGCCAAGGATGGCCGCACTGAGGTTGAGTGCAAATATGTAACTTGAAACTGAGACAAAATGGAATCTTCAAAATGAATAAGATGTTTAGCTCCCGGGAAATTCTGTATTAATTTTTCAAGATATTCTTATTCCTGTTTCTGCTAAAATGTCCATAATATCGCTTACAGGAATATATGGTGTCTTTCCGCCTGGTTGTTGCTTTCGGACTAGGATTGATTGCCGCTTCTGTACCTAGTTGTACTTTTCCTTGGACCCTCGCCATATCCGCCCGCTACTGAGAACGCTGTTCTGTCGATTTATTTGTCATAGCGACGGAGTCATATCACAACTTATTTCGACAAGCAAATTGCAATCATGACGAAAGGAAAACCTGGTACACTTGTTTTACTTAAAAGACAGTTATGGAAATTTACTGAATCCTGTGTTGTCAGTTATTTTTCTTGCTGATATTGAAATTCACTCGCCTGCGAAGCTTTTCTGGAGAGTGACTGAAACACTCGCCAACACTCGCCTGACGCCAAATTCAGGAGAGTGACGAATCACTCGCCTTTGATTTACTCCTCGGGAGGCCTGCAAATGTGACGTTATTAGTCTGACATAGCGGTAATTTTACTAACCTTCTAGATTCAGATTAATTTATTTATTTTGGAGTTCCAGCAAATGTCACGAAGTACTGATGGCAGTAATGCTCACGTGATCTGGCAGCAGCATTCGGCTGCAGGTAATCGCGGAATAGCCATTCATTCTGAAGTTGTCTTCCTTGCACTATCAAGTTGAATAATGCTTGTCGTTGACAATATATTTCCGACAATATTTTTTTTATTCAACCTCACGGAAAGACCCGATCCCTATTGTATAATTTCAGCACATTTTAGAGAGAGAAAACTTATCAAAATTAGAAGACTAAATTATCATAACACATATTGTGGAACATAACATAATTAAATAAACAGATAAATACATTTTCATTTAAATGATCCAATTAAATTATAAAGCACATACATCTGCATATATAATTTTGAGAAACAAGAGATTGTACCGCGGATAAGAAGATTAAAATATCACAGTAGGAATCTGTGCCTATTCCCAACTAGGACCAGCCAAGAGAGCTGCAGATAAGTCCTACTCAAGAGACCCGCGACAACAAACAGCAAAATATTTGAGATTTCTCACCTTCACGGGATTAACAGTTTATCCTGATTGCTTAATGACAATGTGTACTCAGAAGTTTGACAGTCTCTCTTAATTAATTAACAGTCTTTAGGCATGCTACAACTTGTTTTCTAGCACACCAAAGTTCACATTGATGACTGCGTTGTTAATTAATATTTATTTATTTATTTATTTATTTATTTATTTAGCGCTGAAAAAGATATTAAAAGAAAACAAAGAAATGTACCGCGAAATCCAAATAAAACATTGAGTTGATGGGCCGCGAAATCCGAATGGGAAGCGGCCCTTAAACTACAATTTCAATCAAATAATTACCACGTGCCACACAGGTGCATGGGCCATTCCGGTACGGTAGCTTTAACAATTTAGGCCCAACACAAAACGAATACACACACAATCAACACGTTATTATGTGCAATTGGTGTTTCGTGAGTTATGTTTTAACAACAGTGTTAAAATATTTTTGAAATTTCTTAATTTACCGATTTTTTTTTTAGTTTTATTTTGGGGGACAAGAAATTGTGTGCGTTATATCCGAATTCGCGTTTTATCGAGGCGCGCTATGGCGAGGCGGCACTGTATTTACAAAATGAAACATGGCTTCAAATGACATATTCGGTGAAATTCATTCTGTAAATGAAAATAGCATGGGATTGCATAATTCGATCTCAAAGTCATATCCAAGTTGCATGAATGTAGATGCATTGACTGATGAATACATTAGATTAAATTGTCTGATGCAATGCACAATCTCCTAGCATGCACATGGCAGGATCATAATGCCCAGAGCAGAGGTCTGTTTTTATGTGCACATGCTAGCAGTTTAGATTATGTGTCTTGCTAGCAGTTTAGATTATGTGTCTGTCAGTTTGATTTGATTTATTAACTAGGCCTAGCCTCTCAAATCCTGCAATTTGTGTATGACCTTTACATGGAAATATGCGACCACATGCCATTTTCATTTAGAAAATATATTTCACCGAAGATGTCATTTGAAGCCAGGTTTCATTTTTGAAATTTTGAGGTGGCTAATTTGAATGATTAGAACGTCGCATAAAACGAAGCAATAAGTTGCTGTGAAAATCATGGAACAATGAAGCTATAGATGCTATTGAAAGATCCATGTACTCTGGGGTACGTGTGGATGTCCCTTTTTGATAAATATATAAAAACTGAAGTTGACATAGCCCTACACCCCAACGAGGTATTGGCCTCAAGCATGTCAAGGTGTTTTCCCCAACCTTTAAATAATAAAGACTTTAGGTATGCGAGCAGGGAAAGACATATGTTCAGTGGTAGGGCAGACTTCAGGGCTCGAAATTCCCACAAGCCCGGCAGCCCGTGGCTGGTGAATTTAGAACTTGTCTGGTTGAATTTAGTTCTGAAGCTAGCTAACCAGTCACTCTGTAAATTCAAGAATTTCAGCTCAGTGTAATAAAATATACCAGCCCGATGGTCTAGCAAAGTTTTATGGTAAATTCATGCCCTGCTTGTTTTTTCATGGAAATCCGATTCCCGTCAGCACTCCCGCAAAATAATTTACGGGAATCCAACAGATTCGAACCAGCGACCCACAGAGTAATGCACCTAACAGCTAGCACTATATGTCGGCGATCTAAACCACTCAGCCATCGAGTTTCCCACAAATTAGAAGGTAGCAGACCGGCAGTATTGAAAGCGAACACAGATTACCCCTCCGATGATCGTAATGACATAGCTTCCATATAGCTGAATACATACGAAGCTTTATTTTCTGTGGCTTAAAAAGTGATCGTAAAACAGTATTTTGTTGTGTCGACCAATTTTCAGCACTAGAATCTGTGCTAGACCAAGACAATAATGTTATATAATCACTTTCTAAATGACAAAGGAATATATCTTCCTTTTCAGTTCCTGTCAAATGTAGAAGATGACACTGATTTACTGGAAATGACGCGAGTTTGCTGCCATTTCACTGTGAACATTAGTTCGCAGATAGGGAGGGGCGGTCGAAGGAAACCAATGACTGCGCCCCGTGTCACATGACATAAACACATCTGTCGAAATGGGATTGTCGTCTGACTTGGGTGGAATGAACATGATAGTCATCAATCATGCTACCTATATTGGTCGGCGATAAAATGGACTTCCCGTGTGATGAAAACCCGGAAAGCAATTAAAAAAAAAAAAAAAATACTTCCAACTACACCAAGAAGTAGAAATTTTGACAGACAAATTAAACTTCCCCCACACATAAGCAATCCACATAGAAAGTCACCACATGCTCTGAACGCGCGCACGTGAGAGGTGCACAAGATTTGATCTGTACGAGAACCGATCCAGAACCCGTCATGAAAATTGTATAAAAATGACGCCTGTAATTTCTCATTTTTCCGGGGCTCTTACTGCAGGGTCAACACACTCGTACTTCACTCCTTGGCAAACTGAAAAAAAATGAGAGGTTCTTTGTCACGCCGTCACGCCCCCCCGAGGCATGCACCAACACATAGTCATAGGCCTATTTGTTCATTCAATTACGGTACATCGAATGTGTTATGTTACCACCCATGACAATTTAAACATAATAGTATGGGGATTTTCCAGATCTCCGTTTAATCATAATTTACTAGGTAATCACACATCGGAACTGAGGATAATCCGAAAGGCCTGAATGTTCACATTTCAGCTTTCTCGGTTCAGTTGCACTCGGTGACTCGCTCGATGATGGTGCGAACAAGGATTCCCAACACCCGAATCAGAGTGCCGGAAAGGAGAAGAGCATCAAGATCAACAATAACAACAAGTTAATAATGTATTCAATCAGTTACAAAGAAAATTAACAAAATAACAACAACCAAACTTACCGAAACGGCACGTTGAATTTTCCCACACACACAGGCAGGCTCATGCATTCCAGCAATGGCAGAAGTATCACGTGAAGCAAGAGCCAATCAAATTACTCACTGTCTCCGCGCGCCACCGTGCAAGGCGCGAAAATAACACAACATTGTTTAGATGTTGTTAAAATCCGAAGAGTCTTTAAGATTATGACACTTTAAATGTTATAACACTAGTATTCAACATTTTAAAGTGTTGTATTGAGTATAACACTTAGAAAATGTTACCATTACAACACTTGTGTTTTAAGAGTGTGGACACTATCTCAACAACATCGGCAACAAAATTCTCGTTTCTATGACTGTTTTTATTCTATGAAAACATGCACCCACCCATAACTTGATCGGCCAGGAGGAGTGCTTCACATGGATATCTTCTCCGACTCAGTACGCCCAATATGGGCCCATCTTGACCCCAAAACGTTCATTCCAATACCCTTTCTTCAGATGCACAGAATGTTGAAAACGGACGACACACTAGTCCAGTCGGATGGTCCTCCACGAGAGCTTCACGATGACGTCCACACAACCCAATCGGACAACTATTGGTCAATCTCGACCTACTTGAGCTAAAATTCATATTTCTCGATTCTTCAAGGGTACATATAATTCCAAGCGATCTTAATTTTCGTATCATCCGGGAATTTGCCCCTTGGACGCCATATTTCATGATCTCACTCAAACAATGATTTTTAACCTTTTAACGGATGATTTTTAACCTTTTGCGAGCGATTGTACCATGCTACATGTATGTTATATAATATTAACTGGCCGGGGTATGTATCTCTGCATTTATACCACGGAAAACAACATGTGGAGATTTGCTGGTCCGCGATGACGTCATCGCGCAACATCGGGACACGGAGATTCCCCGTGGAGAAACCCTGTTCTATTTATAGATCATGACGTCAGTTCTATTTATAGATCACCCGAACTGAGGAGTTGAACAGTACATGGTAATACTGCGTAATAACTTCAAAACCGATTCATGCAGAATGACGCGTGATTGTAGTATTAATAGCCAGGTTTTGTAATCTGCTTCAAGTAAATGTAAGCGTAAATTGACACCAGTTGACCTCTGTGACGTCACTCCCGGTTTCGGTCGCGTGACCGGAAGTGACCTTTGACCACTACGCACCATATCCGGTATTTTGCACATGCACAAAAGACAATGGTCACTTTCTGTCGCGTGACCGGAACTGAAAGTGAAGTCACAGAGGTCAACTGGTGTCAATTCGCTTTTAAGCGCACAAAGGTCAAGGGACTGCAATTTACGCTTACTATACTACTGGCTGAGATACAAATCATCACATGGATTATATTTTGTTCTTGTGATATTTTAAGATATGCAGTCAGAGTATTAGCCTGTGAGATAATAAGACTTCTTGTCAGTACGACAAGAACTTTATATATTGCGTTTATTCATGAAAAGTTAAACATTTAGTCATTTCAAATATCATTAACATTTACTTTTGTGAGCATGCCGCTTGAATATTAGAAGAACTTGTTTTTCCTGTCTGTCCCAAACTTCTCATCAACTATCAGTTCCGCTTCGCTCGATATGGACTATGTAATGTAATGTAATGTAATGCTTTATTTAATTTTATGAGGATTATGCACAGCCACAAGCCCACAAGGCATTCTCCTCAGATAACATATATATAATAATTTACATAGAGAAAACAGAATAAATTGTTAAAAGTGATTAATAAAGACAAAATAATGATTTACATACAAAGAAAAAAACCCCAGTTAATTGTTAAATGACAAAATGCGTTATAGCCTGGTGGGATTTTGTATATCATAGGTACTTATGGCATGTTCAAACGGGGCGTCATGGGTTTGATTAATTGCTCCTCGAGACTATATTTACGCAAAAAAATAATTGATCATACTGGTATATAAACGAGAGAATATCACCTCTTACCAGTAAGAGTTTTCCACCGACAACAGCCATCCAACCATAGCTGTATCAGTTCGACTCCACCATGCTCAGACAACTGTTAAAGTGTTCGGCTCCTTATCCTCTGCCTGGAGAGTGTTCACGCTGCCTTTGGTAAGTATACCTCAATTTTCGACTTTTTTTCTTTGAGCATACAGAATGAGTCATTTTAAGAACAACTATACCTTACATATAAGAGAGAAACCCCTTAGCCATATAGATTTCTGATTGGAATTCAAATATTGTACCATTTCAGATAGACTTTCATGAATGTATGCAAATCCCTGCGAACGTATGCGACAACATTGTTGCAATATAGTGTTCCTTGGTACACTGTCTTCCTGTCCGAACATCGCAGTAATGGTGCAAAACGCAACGGTATATTTGTCGGAAGGTGTTTTATCCCTACCTGGCCTGGAGGTCACTTTCCGCCCCCCCCGCCCTGTTGGTTTTCTGCTTGTATCTCCGGAACGGCAAACAATCGAGAGCTGATACTCCGTGACTTTTTCGATTATCATATTGGGGTCATTTTGAGCCTATTTGCATGACCCCCCGAGCAAAGGATCATGGGTAAAATCAAAATGGCGGCCATGTGGATGTACCAGAAAAGTGATGTTTCGCCATATTTCTTCAAAAATTACGCAAAAATTGAGCATGTTGATTCAACGCGATTCTATGCATTTTTCTGAAACATATGTCTTAGCATCACCAAAAAAACACCCCCTGATTTGTTCCCCTCCCTCCCTTCCCCCATTAACCCTACAAGGCCTGGGGAAGGGGGGCCAAAATGCCCTCCTACCAAACTTTCTGCGATATCTCCGGAACGCCAGAAAATAGAGGTCTGAAACATTCGTGACGTTATAGGTTATCTTATTGGGGTCATTTTGAGCCTACTTGCATAACCCACGAGCGGAGGATCACGGGTAAATTCTGAATGGCGGCCATATGGGGTACCAGAAAAAGTGATGCTTTCGTCAAATTTCTTCAAAAATTTTGCTTTTCTCTACGGAAAAGTGGGTAAAACTTATTTTATTTCATATCAGATTATTATTTACTAATTTATCATGCAGTTTTTGCGAAGAAAAAACAAAAATAAAAAAATTCGACGATTTTGACCGAAAAATCGTCCAAAACTTTTCTTTTTGAAAATGACGTCACAGTGACGTCATCCTGGCGGCCATCTTGGATTTTTTTACATTTTCTTGTAGAGCTTGACCCAAAGATATATCGTGGTAAGTTTCAGCCCTCTAGCTTTAGCGATAGCGAAAATATATAGGGGGGACACTTTCTGCCCCCAGGCTGCGGTACACCTCTAATCGCCCAGGCCAGATAGGATTAAATCATAAATCAAGAACTGGCCTCCTCCTTCAAAAAAGCAGCTTCAAAAAGCGTCTGGTCCGTCATTCATTATTCAGCCGTCGTACATTTGTTGCTTCAAATTGCCTTAGGAGACGGTAACATCACACTGTACCAAAATGTATAATTTAGCTTATCTGGAGTGTACATTGAGCTAAAATTCATATTTCTCGATTCTGCAAGTGTGCGTATCATATCAAACAATCTCAATGATTTGTGCCTTGAGAATCTTCGCCATGATTATTTTGTAAGTATGAAATTAAGTCCCTTAGTTCATGTTGAGAACATTTTCTCTCGTTTCCTCTATCGTATATATAGATCTGGTATAAAGTAAGCAGATCTTTCTTAACATCTGGTGAATGAGATGGGACGGTCATTGAAATGGTTGTCTTTGCCTATGCTTATAAGTGTATCTACTTGAAAAAAGATTTAAATCCACAAAAGTGGTCCAAATTTGTTAGGTATCAGAGAGAAGAGAAATAGGAGAGGCTCATGATGGGTGTGCGACATTACAGGTTAGTTTTTCTGGGTATTCTTGCATTTAGCAGGTTTACCCCATGTTGAGGCGTTTACTTCATCAGACCCCCTCGATTCTCACCCACTAACATCAGATGAGTTATTTGTTTGAGCTGATCTGTCATCACAACTTCCGAGCTAGCGTATCTAATTCCGTATAAACCGGTACTAGGGGCCGTGTGGATACTTGCATTGATAGTCTCCACATGAACAGCTGCAATAAAAGCGCGACAGAGATACTAAGGCTACATTCGAGAAATCGCCGTATTCTAGGGTCTGTATGTGAAGTGCCGAGGCAAGCTTTCCTGTGAAGTCCTATATGTATGGTTGCTTTTTCGCCAGACCTCGTCAATTTTTCCCAACTCTTGCATATCGCCCCAAATCACTAGGGATATTTTGATAGTTCAGTATTGTGTGATTCCCAACCTGGCAATAGAACTATTCTGACCTCGAGACCATCACAGGTGGATTATATGTTGCGTTTACTTGTCTTTTCACACTATGTGTCAGTTCATTTATCCTTCCATAAGATTTGAAAGCTAAACCTTCTAGTTACTTGCTGCCGATATTTAATTGGCTGTTGATAATTGCAGGTGTTTGTGGCTCCCGGAAATACAATCCCACTTTCCGCATGTGTTGTAATGATGTGGTTCGGTCCAAATCCGGTATCAGTCCAAGCTGTTGTGGAACAAAGAACTATGACGCTAGATTTCGTATGTGTTGTAATGACGAGATTCGGTCCAGATCCGGTATCAGTCCAAGCTGCTGTGGAACAAACAACTATGACGCTAGATTTCGTATGTGTTGTAATGGCGTGATTCGGTCCAGATCCGGTATCAGTCCAAGCTGCTGTGGCACAGTTAATTATGACGCTAGGTTCCGTATGTGCTGTAATGGTGCAATTCGGTCCAGATCCGGTATAAGTCCAAGCTGCTGTGGAACAAATTCGTATGACGCTAGATTCAGATCGTGTTGTAATGGAAGAGTTTGCTGAAGTCACTTCAACATTATCTTAAGTTGGCAAAAAAAAAAACAAAGGGGAAAGACTGAGATGCCACGGAGATGGTATTTATTGTTTATATCTGCTGTTTCCTGGATGCCGAGTCTCAAATTTTCAACTTAGATGTCAAATAAAACTCACTGTGTAATTTGATAAGTTTCGTTTATCGTGTTGTTCATTGGTCACTGAACGCGTTGTATAACGTAGTATACATGTAGGTAAATATATTACTATTTTCATCAATACAATTTGTCCATTTGTCCTTCCTTCATTGGGCTTCAGCAAATGGGTGCCATTGCAGAGACAATATATGGGAACCGTATGTCTTTCTCAATAGAAATGTCGAGCCGACGGAGGCGGATATAACTCAAATGGACAAAAGAACGAAAATGACTCGCGAAAAAGTACGATGTTGGAAAATTTAAAATGAGACTTCTGAAACATTTACGTTGTTTAACGTATCCTCACCAGAATGCTCTAAGTAGTGGTATTTTGAATACGTTTCCCAACCATTGACCATTTTTTTTCTCTCACAATTTTCTGGAAATTCGAATTGTTGCGTTGCTGGGGTATTCATATCGCCGCCTTTGGACATCCTCAAATGCAAAATATTGTGATATTTTCATGGCTCTGGGCCTCGGGTTGGGCAGAATTACTTAGATGTTACATAATCATGGGGGCTAAGAAGGTTCCATAGTCACCATCTTACAACACTGTGATGTTCATATAAAAAAAAATTTACTGCCTACATTTTCATGATATTACTCAGGTTTTGGACTCCAGTAAAGAACTCATCACCCAAACTGTCCTCATGATCGTCGACAGACGGATTTGTAACTATAGTCATAAAAACTGCGAAATTGATGAGATGTAACCCTATCTGGCCTGGGCTTTTTGGGGCCTGTTGTGGCCTGGGGGAGGGGGGGCGAGAAATGCCCCCAATTATTTTTCTTATTCCTTGAGCTAGGGCTGAAACTTACCACACTATACCCTTGGGTCAAGCTCCACCAGAAAATGTAAAAAAATAAAAAATCCAAGATGGTCGCGTTGATGCCGTCACAGTGACGTCATTTTCAAAAGCGGCATTTTTGGGTTGGCTTTTTTAGTCAGATTTGCCAAATTTTTTATTTATGCAATTTCTCCGCAAAAACTGCATGATAAATGAGTAAATATTAATGTGATGTGAAATTAAATAGTTCCGCTTTTCATCGCGGAAAAGCAGAAATTTTGAAGAAATATGACAAAAACATCACTTTTCTGGGACCTCACGTGGCCGCCATCTTGAATTTTTGCCATGATCCTCTGCTCGGGGGGGTTATGCAAATAGACTCAAATTGACCCCAATATGATAATCCTTCCGGAGATAGCGCAGAAGGTTTGGTAGGGGGGCCATTTAGGGCCAAACAATAAAAAAGTAACAACATTTCGCAATTTGTAACTCAGACGGGTAAAAAACTAACGTTGTTGTGAAAATAGTGTTCACGGTTACAAAGGCAGTGTTAAAATGCGGTTCAAGCTCGAGTTGCTATGGAGAAAATGTTTTTCTACTAGAACAATAAAATAATACATAGAAAATGCAAATATTCGAGTTATTCAATGATTCAGTGATCACCACTGGTGATAGAATGAAGTAGTACGATAACTGAAGATTAGAGTAGATTTTTCGGTCTGATTTTTCGATTTTTTTATTTATGTGTTTTCTTTGCAAAAACTGCATCATAAACTAGTAAATAATAGTCTGATGTGAAATAAAGTAGATTTTACCAAATTTGGCTTGAAAAAAAGCAGAAATTTTGAAGAAAAATGACGAAAATATCACTTTCCTTGCACCCCACATGGTCGCTATCTTGAATTTGCTCATGATCCGCTATTCGGGGGTTTTGCAAATAGACCCAAAATGACTCCAATATGGTAAACTAAAAAGTCGCGGAGGGTCGGCTTTCATTTTTTTGTCGTTCCGGAGTTAGGAGAGAAAGTTTGGTAAGGGGGTCACAATGCCCCCCCGCCCCCCTCCCTCCCCTCCCCAAGGCATGGTATGGTAAATTATATCTCTCCAGCTGAAAGACCGTGTAGGAAGGGTGTGTTCATGCACTTGCATTGAATCTTATGCAAATTCCTATATGATCTCGGAGCCAGGAATTGAAATTATCAGATATGTAAAGAAATGCTTGGAGAAGGTGGCAATTATGTATAAATATGGAAGATCTACAAATTAAAAGAAGATTTTATGTGTTCTCCATCGTCCTTGTCCGGTTCTCCATAACACATTGATCACTTGCTTGCGACACAGAAGAGTGTTGTTTGAACACTGTGCCTCCTAAACTTGCATTCAATAAATATATTCTTGTTTAGGCCGTTTTTCTGCTAACTGGGGTAATTATATAATATAGTTCATCATTTTTCAACAGATGACTTGATTGGGCTATTACATTATCACTCTGAAATATTTGTATCTAATACCGCTCGAGCCGGAGCTAGTGCGAGGCGTGTGGTCATGCCATTCGAAGTGTGCACATGAACAGCTATAATAAAAGCGTGGGTGGGATACAAATCATCATACGAATCACTTTTGGTTCTTGTGATATTTTTGGAAACATTCAGTCAGTGTATTTGTCTGCGGGGTCAGATTACGTCTTGTCAGCACGCCGTCATCGTTTTCGCTCACCTTTTTAATGTTGCGTTCAACGGAGAAAACACTGATAAAGATGTTCATCCACACATTCAATATCGTATCATTTACAAGTCAAATATAGAGCCGTCGTCCACAAAATAATTTAGAGTGAATAACTGAAAGATATTCATGGAATAACTGTGTTCTTTTAGTATTTGCCGACGTTAACGCTGGTTTTCCAGGCGACGCGTCAGCGGAGTCTGTAAAACGGATATCTGCGCTATAAAACAAGCATTAACGTCGAAAATACTGAGATACTATTAGTTATACGTCGGAAGGGCGATGTATAACGAATTTATCATATCTCAGAGCATTAAGAATCACTTTGGACTTCAAGGCCGACATAATGGAACGGACTTCGATCGGACTTGCACTGGTTTCAGAACGATCCACAGCATGCACCGGAAAAAATGAACACAAAGACAAATGTATCATTTTTACAATCCTCATCTTTAAAACGTACTAAGGGGGGAGCAAAGATAACGATAACATATACTGTAATCCGTGAACAATGATCCCGGTTTCCGTGTGAAATACCGGTGGGCTTCGATGATAAAGAATGAACAATCTAACTTCAAATTCAGCTTCATCTCTTATGTTCTATTCTGAAAATCAGAAACGTATAAAATACTGGAACATTAAGCTTCATCTCAATTTCATATTTAATATTTAATAGCCATCGACGAGTATAATATCTAGATTATATACCTTTTGTTAATAAATACATCGAAAGACCCGTTCCGGATTCACATCTGTTGCGTGGATATGTAAGTTTCAAATACACGTGTGAACTGTTACATTTCCATTCTGTCTATAATTCAACACCGTGTCACTCGACAGTGTCACTTGTGTCATGTTTCCATAACATCACACAGGAGAAGGACCAACATGAACTGACTTAAATTTACAGTTCGAGAGAAAAATCGGAAAAATCAAACTGTCCTGCACAACTTGGCAGAAATATAGGTATTTGCTTCATTTTCGCACGATGATGTTGATTGCATTTATTGTGCAGTTATTGAACATTGGCGCTGAGGGATTTGCGGCGACCAGGATAGCTGTGGAAATGTCACACGATGTGGGCGGGACAGCGGTGCTGTCGAATTCACAAAACAGCTGATTAAGATCAAAATCAAAGTCGTCGGCATGGCCTTCTGCTCGTACATCCTGGGTGTGTAACACGGCCGACGTGGCATCATTTGACGTGGGTGCAGGGTACTGAGAAGATGATGTCACAGTTTCTGCAGGATGGGGTTTGACAAGAACATTTACTGGAAGTGTATGCGTACCGGTATTCGTCTTTCGGGTTGAACCCATCGTGTCAGGAAAGGCTACTGACGCAACCGTGTGGCCCATTTGCAGTTTCTCGCCATCACTTACTCGCTGGTAAACCGACAGCGACGAGACAGATCTGTGACCTGTGACAGCCATTATTTGAGATGCTGAATAGTTGTTTCTACCAAGGATGGTGATGCCGGTTGCTCGTATACTGTGGTTAGTGTATGGTTCAGAAAGTTTCAGACGAGTGCCCAGGTTGGTCATGAAGGCTGCCAAGCGGTGTTGCCCAATAGGTTTATTATAATACCAAACTTTATCGTCGTCGAGGAAACTATCAACCGGGTACTGCCACAAGCGATCACATTTCGGATGGAGTTTGGAGATATAACTTTCGAATGAAGCAACAGGACAGAACGGAGAACCTTCTTCTTCAGGCATGAATCCGGTAACACCCTCTTTTTGCTGGGCCCGGCGATTTTTTGTGAGTTCATCCTCCTTTTTTCACATACCTCTGCCCAGTTTTCGGGTCCCGCTTGATGATGAATGTGTTTTTTGTCATCTTTTCCATATTCTCCACTCCCCTTCTAAAGAAGAACAGACGTACATCGAACTGAACTTTATTTGCAAGCCCAGTTGGGGTTTTTGGGGACATGAGAACAGACTTGTAGAGTTTACAACGATCGGACTCGTTTATGGGCTCATAATGATCGGTGTCGCCTTTTCCAGATGCCTTCAACTCTGCAAGTGCGGTTTTGAAGCACTCGTTGGCTTCATTAAACTCCGAATTTCTAATCAAATCAAAAGTTTTCAAATACGGTGGGGCCTTCAGGTAACGATTCAGAGAATGTAGAAAGTTTTCGAGAGTGGATGTTTTGTACAATTCTCCGTCTTGTTTTCGGGCATCCAAATAAAAATGACTAAGTACCTCTGCTAACCTCTCGGCCGAGAATCCTTCGAATTCTTCCCTCTGTCCCTTCTCTTTCAGGTAATACTTCAAAGTTCAGGCGGACGCTTTGTTCGATTTTTTTGTGTTGCTGGGAATAATATTAGCCCGCTTTTCAACAACTTCATCGTCCGTGTGAGACGCGAAACGTTTGCCTGATTCAGCCATTTTGTTTAGCAGACGATGGAATCTAGTGAACACCTGTTCGTTGCCCTTGGCGACGGGGGTATACGATATATATTCGACCAGCAAGTTGACAATACAGCATCACACATGAGGTCTGTCAGCCAATCAAAAGTCTACATGCTTCTCTGAGATATGATAAAACACGGTTATTCCCATTCTAATTTGACTTCTTCCTTTCCAAAGTAATTCAATAACATTATCTTTGAAATTGTTGCGTATTTAACCACATTCGATGTAACATAAAACATGCTCGCGCACGCAGTTGTAATACTCGAGGATGCCTTGGGGCCCAGGTGAGGTGTTCGACAGGCGTACATGAAACGGACGACCGAGAGAGATCGTCAGGGTTCAGGCCTTAAACATCCCATCTTCATCTTCAAAGAGATTTTCCAAGACTATCGCCAATGATAAAGATAATACAAAATTGATACAAACGACCGATCAGACATTCTCTATAGGCAGAGATAAATTCTACGTCAGTAATTTAGAAAATCGTATTGCACGGACCAAGCGGGAATAGAAGCTAGTTTCTGGAAGGAGAAACCGCCAACAGCTTTCTTTTATGTGCCTAGATTAAAAATAACTAATACACAGATATCGGACTATGCGACAAGATAGTTCTACGATGGATGATCTTCTGATAAAGTGATGGTAGTTGAAAACTGCCGAGTGAGTCGGGAATATTATTCGCAGATTTGATGTAAATCCTCCCGAGTAATTAACGATCTATGACATTATTTACGGCCAATGGAATTCCAGTGTCGTATTGAAACCTCAATCAAATTCAGGCATCCCGATCAGCCTTGCTTCCGTCGCAGGGAATAGGTGCAGGATATGTCCGAATCTGACGTTGTCTGAAATTCTGTTGTCGAAATTTAGTACATTTTTAAAATTATTTTTATTTTATATAAACAAATGTGTGTATATATGTAATAAATAATATCTAAAGCGTTATAACTTAAATGGTCCCACAATGGGGTAGCGCTCTCGAAATGTAACGATCGACATGATTGCCTTGCTGAAATTCACAAAGCTGCTCTCAATCAAAAGTGCACACTCCAGCCGATCCATTTCCACAGGCCCCGTGGGGCTTCCGGGGTTGACCTGCCATTGCCATAGTCGAGCCTATGATGAGGTTTCAGTAAAGTAGATTTATTTCAACAAAACAATGCCATTTAACATGGTCAAAAATAGGAAAAATAATTAGTTCATTGTAATCTACGCACATAACTCATCATTGTTCGAATACAGGGATAGTGCAGACCATTCAACGCAAACACAACCGTTTTGTATTTTACACGTTTTGAGGACTCGAGGTTCTATTGGATGGGCTTCTTGGCTGTCGGCTTATAAATATGAGTTAGAAAGTACTCATTTGCTCATCTGATCATGCTTTTCGAACTCTCCGATGAGATGCCTTAAGGTAGCATTTCAAAAATTCGTTATGCCTCAAGGAGTGAGTAAGTTATGGCTTAACGTCGCGTTCAGCAGTTAAAGTATGATTAGCTGGACATGCTACGCTCGTATTTTGCTATCAGCATGTGATATGTATCGCTAAATTTGAGAAACGTTGAGTAGAGGCGTTTGGTGGTACAGCCTTGTTTCATAAATTTTTGCAATAATGTTTTGTGACGTTGATTAAAATCGTCACATTAGAAACATGATCTGGCAAATGCTATTAGGCGAGATATGTATATGCCATATGCATGTCCCGCTGGAATATATAGGCGCCCTCGGTGGCCGAGTAGTCCAAGGCGCTTCACTGGTGACCGCTAGCCTCACACCGCTGAACCGGCACGGGTTCGAGCCCAGCTGGTCTATGTGTGGGAGTTTGTCATTTACTTGCCGACGGGCGGTGGTTCTCTCCGGGTACTTCGGATTCTCCACCAACCAAACTGACTGGCACCATATGAGTGAAAATAACTTGAGTGTGGCAGTAAGTCAAATCCCCCCACTGGAATATCGCTGTCCAGATAGGGATAGAATCCTTAAAAGCCTTATTTCACCCTATCTGGCCTGGGCCTTTTGGGACGTATCCTGCCATGGTGGAGGGGGGGGGGGAGGGTTGAAATGCTCCCCCCCCTTTAATTATTTTCCTTCCCTCTTGGGCTAGGGGGGTGAAACTTACCACACTATACCCTTGGATCAAGATCTACCAGAAAATATAAAAACGGTCCAAGATGGCTGCTTTGATGACGTCACAGTGACGTCATTTTCAAAAACGATATTTTTTGGTCGATTTTTCTGTCGGATTTTCCGAATTATTTATGCAATTTTTTCGTAGAAACTGGATGATAAATTAGTAAATATTAATGTGATGCGAAATAAAATAGTTTTTGCCAACTTTTCGTAGCGGAAAAGCAAAATTTTTGAAGAAATATGACAAAAACATCACTTTCTGATACCCCACGTGACCGCCATCTTGAATTTACCCATGACCCTCTGCTCGGGGGTTATGCAAATAGGCTCAAAATGACCCCAATATGATAAACTATAAAGTCAAGGAGTTTCAGCTCTCCATTTTTTGTCGTTCCGGAGATAGCGCAGAAAGTGTGGTAGGATGGCCGTTCCCCCCTCCCCAGGCTAGGTAGGGTTAAGAGTGAATTAATGAGATCTCTTACAAATCACTCTTATCAGTAATGCTTGTACCAGTACTGCACATAATCGTCCATTGGTGCCGTTTGTGTCTATGATATACTGTGTTCGAATATGTCATACAAAGACTTACCACTTACATTGTAATGAAGGTCACGGCCTTATCGAGCATGTCACTGTCATCATATGTCATTATCTTTTTGTCCTATCCAGTTAAATATGAGATAGTACTCTCCTCATATTGATTTGATTTTTAAACTGATATCCATGGTATATAATTATCGCCGACAGTTGCGACTATCAAAATCATTTTTATGTGTACATTATTATCTGGTAAATAAAGATTCAATTCAATTCAATTCAATTCAAAATATTCGGGCAACCGGTCGGCCTTTTGTCAGTCAAATTGGCACGGGTCGACATCGTGTTTTCATACAATATCTCACTGACTCATTTGATTAAGCACAATATCCGGGAATCATTGCTCGTTTCCGTAAAGTATGTCATTTAACATAACCAGGAGTAGAAAAAATAATTAGTTCCTTGTAAGCTACATCTTCCCTAGGCAAGACCAGTCCTTACACATGGGATGCACTCATGCGAATAGAGCTTACGGCAGGATACGCCTTGTCTCGAGAAGATGTGTAAGCTAAGACATTCTG
This sequence comes from Hanleya hanleyi, assembly GCA_036873755.1. Classification (NCBI taxonomy): domain Eukaryota; kingdom Metazoa; phylum Mollusca; class Polyplacophora; order Lepidopleurida; family Hanleyidae; genus Hanleya; species Hanleya hanleyi. The sequence continues at coordinate 21,180 of JAVTVY010015445.1, forward strand.
ATTCATGACTTCTGATTTCGAACGGCGACGCACAGGGGCTCGTTACCTTTGTTAATTGGTTAATTAGTTTGATTATAGGGGGGAGGGGGGCCGAGGTAGTGAATAATCGATTAAACCAGGTTTTATTTAGGTTAAGTTTATCTGTTATCTCTCATCGACTTCCACCTTTGGAACTGTCTATACTGTCAGGGCCTTGTTACTTTTGTTACCGTCCAGGAAGGAAGAGAGAGTTACTGCCTGTATATGGTAGGATTCTGCTATGTCGGGCATTACAAGTTAGTTTTTCTGGGTAGTCTTGTATTTTCCAGGTTTACCCATGTTGAGGCGTTTACTCCATCAGATGGTCTCGATGCTCATCCATTGACATCGAATGAGTTATTTGTTTGAGCTGATCTGTCATCACAGCTCCCGAGCTAGATATCTAATTCCGCTTAAGCCGGTGCTAGGGGCCATGTGGATACACCATAGTCTCCACATGAACAGTTACAATAAAAGCACGGTTGAGATACTAGGACTACGTCCGAGAATCCACAGTATTCTCGAGTCTGATTGTGAGGTGCCGAGAGAAGCTTGCCTGTGAAGCCCTATTTTTGCTTTTCAGTCGACAATTTTTCCCACCTCACGTGTAGGTTTTACTAAAAACACAACAAAACATGTCACGCTACCCGGGGAAAAACTTGTATGAGAGATGTAAATTAAGTTGTGATCGAACAAAAAAGTCTGAAAGTAGACTTAATTCACTCAATGAAGCCTCAGTAGTAGGAAAAGAGTAAATTGCCTATTGTTTGCGGCGCGCTCACTTCCGGTTGTGCGGCGCGCTGCCCTCAGCCAATCAGAAGCGAGTATTTTGACCCGGTGCATTATGGGACATATCCAAGATGGCGGCATCTGCCTTCTGGTTCAAGATGGCGGCACGTATGTTCAAGATGGCGGCACGTCCGGTGTCGAAAACTGGCCATTTTGTCGGGATGTGGTCATCTAATGTCGAAAACTGGACCCTGTATGGGTCCCGCTAGACATTTTGTGGGTCTAGGGCAGCCACGAGTGGTCCGATGTAGTCGTATGAGGTATCATTGTGAAGCATTCGTGAAGGGGCATCTGATGGAATGGGTGTGGGATTGAAATATCGGCATTGTGCGCATGCGCGGTGGCCCAAGGGTACGGAAATAGCCGTTTTGGAGCTAGGGGAGCCCCTAATGGTCGAATGGGGTCGAGTGAGGTATCAACGTGAAGCCTAGGTGAAGGGGTATTTGATGGCTGGGTGGGTGCATGTAAAATTTTTCCTAAAAAAAAAAAATACGGAACACGGACTTTATCGAAAAACCTGGGAAAATGCCTATATGGGGTATGAGGGGTATATAGGTCGCCGGGCTTAACGGGGCTTGTCTATCAATAGAGTTATCTCCCCTAGTTCCAGGGTGGGTGTATGTAAAAATTTTCCTGAAAAAATACGGAATACGGACTTTATCCTAAATTACGGGAAAATGCCTATATGGGGTATGGAGGTATAGGACCATCCTGGGAAACGTACTTCTATACATTTGCGGTAGGGTTGTGAGGTCTCGTTTTACTCGTCTCGTCATTTAGAACATGATAGAAAGTGTCCCCGTGCGAATCGGTGAAATTTTTGAAAAAAGTCACCGAACCCCATATAGTCCCATACTGAGGGTATAGGATCAATGTTTGGCCCCCTGGGAAACGTACTTCTATACATTTGCGGTAGGGTTGTGGGGTCTCGTTTTACTCGTCTCGTCATTTAGAACATGATAGGAAGTGTCCCCGTGCGAATCGGTGAAATTTTTAAAAAAAGTCACCGAGCCCCATATAGACCCATACTGGGGTATAGGTTCAATGTTTATCCTACTGGGAAACCCACTTCTATACATTTGCGGTAGGGTTGTAGGGTCTCGTTTTACTTGTCTCGTCATTTAGAACACGATAGGAAGTGTTGCGGAGCGAATCGGTGAAATTTTTGAAAAAAGTCACCGAGGCCTGGGTAGGCCCATAGGCCTATACTGCATGGCTATGGGTGTATAGGGCCATACGGGGTGGACATGTCGGAGTCTAGGTGAGTCCCTAATGGTCCAATGGGGTCGAGTGAGGTCTTATTTTGAAGCTCTCGTGGAGGAGCACTTGACCACACTAATGGTTCGTCCGTGTTCAATAGTCTGCGCATGCGCAGTCTGGCCGTAGTATAGAAAATAGGCATTTTGGGTGCTATGTAGGGGTGTGTTTGGGTTAGAGATGAGCTAATCACGGTTCGAATGGGTCGTGTGAGGTGTCAAAGTGAAGCTTGTGTGGGGTAGAGTCAGAATGGTGTGTTTTGAATGCATGTTGCGTTAATCTGCGCATGCGCAGTTGGTTGTAGTAAGTAAAGTGGCCATTTTGGGGCAGCGAAGGAAGTTATTTGGGGTCGAGATGGGCTAATCACGGTCCGAATGCGTCCTGAAAGGTGTCAAAGTGAAGCTTGTGTGGTAGAGTCAGAATGGTGTGTTTTTGAATGCATGTCATGTTAATCTGCGCATGCGCAGGTTGGTTTAGTAAGTAAAGTGGCCATTTTCGGGCAGTACATGAAGGTATTTGGGATCGAGATGGGCTATTCACGGTTCGAATGCGTCCTGGAAGGTGTCATCTTGTAATTCTCGGGGTGTACATTCCGATTTGAGGGATGTTCGCGTCATCTGTGACGTCATCGGTGACGTCATCGGTACGAGTAGTAGCGAAAGTGGACATTTTCGGGCGGTACATGAAGGTATTTGGGATCGAGATGGGCTATTCACGGTTCGAATGCGTCCTGGAAGGTGTCATCTTGTAGTTCTCGGTGTGTACATTCCGATTTGAGGGATGTCTGCGTCATCTGTGACGTCATCGGTGACGTCATCGGTACGAGTAGTAGCGAAAGTGGATATTTTCGGGCAGTACATGAAGGTATTTGGGATCGAGATGGGCTATTCACGGTTCGAATGCGTCCTCGAAGGTGTCATCTTGTAGTTCTCGGGGTGTACATTCCGATTTGAGGAATGTTCGCGTCATCTGTGACGTCATCGGTGACGTCATCGGTACGAGTAGTAGCGAAAGTGGCCATTTTCGGGCAGTACATGAAGGTATTTGGGGTCGAGATGGTGCGGTAGGAATATCATTCTGCGCATGCGCAGACGCAATGCGGAGCTCTCGTCCAATCAGAAGCGAGTATTTCAAATCCGTCAGAGCTCTCAGCCAATCAGAAGCGATAATTTTGACCCGGTGCATTATGGGCCATATCCAAGATGGCGGCACGTATGTTCAAGATGGCGGCACATCCGGTGTCGAAAACTGGCCATTCCGTCGGGATGTGGTCACCTAGTGTCGAAAACTGGTCCTTGTATGGGTCCTGCTAGACGTTTTTGACGCCATGATATAGACCGGAGAGAGAGAGAAAACAACAACAACAAGGATGACACATGAGGGAACAACAACAACAACAAGTTTTTTTTCATATAGTTTATTTTCCCTCCATCATAACATACCCACGCTGGGGGAGCCGCGTTGGGTATGTTTACAATTCAAGAAAGACTCTTGTCCAATCAGAGACCGCCATTTGCATCTGTCCTATTCGTTCCTGTCCGTTAGATGTATTCTTGTCCAATCAGAAGTCGCCATTTCAGAGAGTTCCTTCTTCGGTCATGTTCATTCTGAACCGTTTATTCTAATCATCGTCAGCCAGGCCTGGATATTCTTCGGGCAGCATGTCCTGAAACAGTTGTTTGCGCATTCTGATCGCATTTTCCAGGGCCTCGGTGGGTGGTAAACCCATATCCTCTTCCAAGTGACGCTTGGTCTTCATGATGGACCTGTGCGTGGGTCCCCTTTCATTTCAAGCGGTAGTAAGGTATACTGTTCATAGATCGCCATGGCTGTTTTCCTGATGCGGGGGCGCATTTGGGTGTACGTCTGTTGTAAATTATCCTCTCCGGCGTCCTCGATCGCTTCAGCGTGAGTATTGATAGCTGCTCTCACAATACGATCCCAGAAGGTAGGTTCTGCCTCACTTTCTTGGGATGAAGGCTGATTCTCTGAGGTCAAGCTCTCCATATCAGTAGATAGACTGTCAGCCATCTTGGATTCGGTATCAGTCGATGCACTCTCATCAATCTCTGTATCATTATCTGCCTCAACGGGCTCCTCGGCGTCTTCAGTCCCATGTATATTTTTCTGGTGTCGCATCATATCGTAATGTCTGGTGAACGTGCGTTCACACTCAGAACAAGTATAAGCCATGTTGACGGTTGAACGTCGACTGTGCGTGTTTTGGGAATACGCTCGCTTTATAGACAGTAACGGTCATCAACGCTTAGCTCAACGCTTCAACGCCCTGGTGAATTAGCTCAGAAGCTCTGATTTCATGGAATTGACATCAATTCATCGAAATGCAGTGACGCCCGTCAACGCCCGTCGTTACGCCTTAACGCTCGTCTCAACGCTTTAACACACTTTCTTAATGCTTTAACGTTGTTTAATGATGCCTTCGAACAAATGTTTCTTTTGTGCTATTGCTCTGACATACGCCGCTTTCCAGTTCATGCCCGAGGTTTTCAACATCGACGCTGTTCTTTCAATTTCCATATGGACTGGTTCCTTATCCAACAATTTCATATGGGTCAATTTCATATGGAAGAGCTCCGAGCTCGCGGAGCTCTTGGAGCTCCGGAGCTCATGGAACTCGGAGCTCCGGAGCTCCGGAGCTCCGACGCCACCACCGGGTGTTGACGGGCGTTGCTACAAGAGAACTCGGAGCTCCGGAGCTCCGGAGGTCACTTCCGCTTCCGTTCACGTGACCGGAACTGACCTTTGACCTCGGCGCGCGCGGTGTAAAGGTTTCCACCGCGGTGGATCTATGAACAGTATACCTTACTACCGCTTGAAATGAAAGGGGACCCCACGCACAGGTCCATCATGAAGACCAAGCGTCACTTGGAAGAGGATATTGGTTTACCACCCACCGAGGCCCCGGAAAATGCGATCAGAATGCGCAAACAACTGTTTCAGGACATGCTGCCCGAAGAATATCCAGGCCTGGCCGACGATGATTAGAATAAACGGTTCAGAATGAACATGACCGAAGAAGGAAGTCTCTGAAATGGCGACTTCTGATTGGACAAGAATACATCTAACGGACAGGAACGAATAGGACAGATGCAAATGGTGGTCTCTGATTGGACAAGAGTCTTTCTTGAATTGTAAACGTACCCAACGCGGCTCCCCCAGCGTGGTATGTTATGATGGAGGGGAAAATAAACTATATGAAAAAAAACTTGTTGTTGTTGTTGTTCCCTCATGTGTCATCCTTGTTGTTGTTGTTTTCTCTCTCTCTCCGGTCTATATCATGGCGTCAAAACGTCTAGCAGGACCCATACAAGGACCAGTTTTCGACACTAGGTGACCACATCCCGACGAAATGGCCAGTTTTCGACACCGGATGTGCCGCCATCTTGAACATACGTGCCGCCATCTTGGATATGGCCCATAATGCACCGGGTCAAAATACTCGCTTCTGATTGGCTGAGAGCTCTGACGGATTTGAAATACTCGCTTCTGATTGGACGAGAGCTCCGCATTGCGTCTGCGCATGCGCAGAATGATATTCCTACCGGACCATCTCGACCCCAAATACCTTCATGTACTGCCCGAAAATGGCCACTTTCGCTACTACTCGTACCGATGACGTCACCGATGACGTCACAGATGACGCGAACATCCCTCAAATCGGAATGTACACCCCGAGAACTACAAGATGACATCTTCGAGGACGCATTCGAACCGTGAATAGCCCATCTCGACCCCAAATACCTTCATGTACTGCCCGAAAATGGCCACTTTCGCTACTACTCGTACCGATGACGTCACCGATGACGTCACAGATGACGCGAACATCCCTCAAATCGGAATGTACACCCCGAGAACTACAAGATGACACCTTCCAGGACGCATTCGAACCGTGAATAGCCCATCTCGATCCCAAATACCTTCATGTACTGCCCGAAAATGGCCACTTTCGCTACTACTCGTACCGATGACGTCACCGATGACGTCACAGATGACGCGAACATCCCTCAAATCGGAATGTACACCCCGAGAACTACAAGATGACACCTTCCAGGACGCATTCGAACCGTGATTAGCCCATCTCGACCCCAAATAACTTCCTTCACTGCCCCAAAATGGCCGCTTTACTTACTACAACCAACTGCGCATGCGCAGATTAACGCGACATGCATTCAAAAACACACCATTCTGACTCTACCCCACACAAGCTTCACTTTGACACCTCACACGACCCATTCGAACCGTGATTAGCTCATCTCTAACCCAAACACACCCCTACATAGCACCCAAAATGCCTGTTTTCTATACTACGGCCAGACTGCGCATGCGCAGACTATTGAACACGGACGAACCATTAGTCCAGTCGGATGCTCCTCCACGAGAGCTTCAAAATAAGACCTCACTCGACCCCATTGGACCATGAGTGGCCCACCTAGACTCCAACATGTCCCCCCCGTATGGGCCTATACACCCATAGCCATGCAGTATAGGCCTATGGGCCTACCCAGGCCTCGGTGACTTTTTTCAAAAATTTCACCGATTCGCTCCGCAACACTTCCTATCGTGTTCTAAATGACGAGACGAGTAAAACGAGACCCCACACCCCTACCGCAAATGTATAGAAGTGGGTTTCCCAGTAGGATAAACATTGAACCTATACCCCAGTATGGGTCTATATGGGGTTCGGTGACTTTTTTCAAAAATTTCACCGATTCGCACGGGGACACTTCCTATCATGTTCTAAATGACGAGACGAGTAAAACGAGACCCACAACCCTACCGCAAATGTATAGAAGTACGTTTCCCAGGGGGACAAACATTGATCCTATACCCTCAGTATGGGACTATATGAGGTTCGGTGACTTTTTTCAAAAATTTCACCGATTCGCACGGGGACACTTCCTATCATGTTCTAAATGACGAGACGAGTAAAACGAGACCTCACAACCCTACCGCAAATGTATAGAAGTACGTTTCCCAGGATGGTCCTATACCTCCCATACCCCATATAGGCATTTTCCCGTAATTTAGGATAGAGTCCGTATTCCGTATTTTTTCAGGAAAATTTTTACATACACCCACCCTGGAACTAGGGGGAGATAACTCTATTGATAGACAAGCCCCGTTAAGCCCGGCGACCTATATGCCCCTCATACCCCATATAGGCATTTTCCCAGGTTTTTCGATAAAGTCCGTGTTCCGTATTTTTTTTTTTTTTTCAGGAAAAATTTTACATGCACCCACCCAGCCATCAAATACCCCTTCACCTAGGCTTCACGTTGATACCTCACTCGACCCCATTCGACCATTAGGGGCTCCCCTAGCTCCAAAACGGCTATTTCCGTACCCTTGGGCCACCGCGCATGCGCACAATGCCGATATTTCAATCCCACACCCACCCCATCAGATGCCCCTTCACGAATGCTTCACAATGATACCTCATACGACTACATCGGACCACTCGTGGCTGCCCTAGACCCACAAAATGTCTAGCGGGACCCATACAGGGTCCAGTTTTCGACATTAGATGACCACATCCCGACAAAATGGCCAGTTTTCGACACCGGACGTGCCGCCATCTTGAACATACGTGCCGCCATCTTGAACCAGAAGGCAGATGCCGCCATCTTGGATATGTCCCATAATGCACCGGGTCAAAATACTCGCTTCTGATTGGCTGAGGGCAGCGCGCCGCACAACCGGAAGTGAGCGCGCCGCAAACAATAGGCAATTTACTCTTTTCCTACTACATCTTTAAAAGACATATAATTGCAAAAGTCATGTTTATAGAAATGTAACTTTAGTTGATGAGATGTCATTTCAAATCCAATGACAAACATTCAATTCATCACGTGGTTGTCCAGTATCCTTCCTATATTAGATGGCAACAGCTGTATTGGACTATTTGATGAACTGTTTCATGAACCTGTATTAAACGATCGTAAAGGGAAGACAACTCTGATACATATACTGCCGACAGTCACTGCATGTTTTAACTGGTCATTTCTTGTTCAATAAACGGATAATCGAAAAAATAAACGAGACATACCTAGTAAGTTGAAGTTTGATAGAGATTCTACGTAGTCAATTTCTAGGAACGGAGGAATCACGTGAGATACCCCGTGCTATTTAAAGGCGGATGGTCACACTTCCAATATGGGCGGGTGTAATTCATTATTGAATTACAATAATACTTCATGGATGATGATATTGGATGGGCACGTGATTCCTCCGTTCCTAGACAATAATTACGTAGACTCTCTATCAAACTTCAACTTATTAGGTAAGTCTCGTTTAATTTTTCGATTCTACTACGTCATTGTCTACGTCACTTCGGAACCCCGCGAGATTTGAAAGTATGTGTGACCATATACGAACAAAACAATAAAGATTGTTTTGTGAATCGCAAGTTCATGTAATATTGTATTCTGAATAAAATCCTCATACATACTGGAAATTACATTTTTCATTTTCTTGTGAATTTCCCTGTCCAGCTAGACCAGATAAATGGACACTTAACCAACAATTAGTCATGACCGTCACCAGATGTGTACATCAACATGTGATAATCTTCAGTCATACATGTATATTCTGGCAAGCTTTCAATAATTCAAGTCCATAATTCTTTCCCTTTGGCACTTGTTTCTTGTAATGTTTTACGAAAGTACTTTCGCTGGACCAGTCCGCAGATTTTAAAATTAAGTCGATTGGAACTCCATTCTTTTTTGCAGCAGATGTGGATGCTGATCTGGTATTGTGAGCCTTGTACCTACTAGTGTCAATGCCAGCATCCCCTAAAACACTTCTTAACCATCTCCCAATGGTGTCAGTCGACACAGCACTGTGTGGTTTTTGGACACTGACCAGTAGCTGAGTTGTCTCCCTTCTGAGAGCACATGTTCTCCTGATATACTCTCTCAACACAGTCAATATACACAAAGCTGTATCCTTCGGAAAAGGAACCAATTCAATGGAACATAAATGCCTACCAGGCTTAGAGGATTTCAACAACGAGTTAATTACAAACACACATTTATCATTTGATATAGTCATATCTTTGATGTCCAGAGCTTTCAATGTTTGACATCTCTGTCCAGTTAAAAGGGCCAACAACATTACTAATTTCAAAGTAATCTGTTTAAGATTCAAATCAATCAGAGGTCCTACTGACTGCAAATACTTTAAAACAACTTCAACATTCCATATTTCTTTATATCTCGGAAAGCATGGCCTAACCTCATGAATACCCTTAAGTAGTTTCCTAATAAAAGGGTGGTTCCCCACAGGTATTCCACCTATGAACACTATACTTGACAACGCACTACGAGCTGTGTTCACAGAACTATATCCATTTCCATTCTCCGCAATGTCAGCCAGAAAATTACCAACCTCGCTCACAGATGGCGAAAGGGGATTGATACTCCTCTGGTCACAATAGCTTCGCCACTTGCGTAGGTAGGTGTCGTATTGTTTACTTGTACCCCCCCTCCATGCCTTGAGCATGAATGCTGAAGCTGCTTGTGAAAACCCTTCACTTTCATATCGTTAATTGCCGGACAAGACACAGATCAGGAGTTTTAGATGTCTGTGAAGAGGGTGAACTTCTTGACTGCATGGAAGAGTTAACAGATGTTTGAACTGTCGATGGGTCACCAGGATTGGACATTTCACGAGCATACTCGTCAGTCTGGGGAACCATGTCTGGGTTGGCCAATGGGGAACAACCACGATTCCATGTGCTCTGTCTTCTTGGATTTTCTGTAAAACATTTGGAATTACACTGAAAGGTGGAAATGCATAGAATATATGAGTCCCCCAGAACAGTGAAAATGCATCGATAGCAAATGCCCCTGGTTCAGGTCTATAAGCTACATATGGTTTAACCTGATAGTTAAGTCGAGAGGCAAATAAATCTATGTCAGGTTTAATACCTAACCGTGTAATGGAAGCTGTAAACACATTTTTGTCCAGCATCCATTCTGTTTCCCTTTTTACTACCCTTGACTCTCTATCTGCTTCTGTATTCTCCACTCCAGGTATATGGCAACTACTTAACCAAATCTGACGTTGCGAGCTCCATAGCCAGATTCTATTTGCCATTTGATTACATGTATATGAGTGACTTGTCCCCATATGTTGAATGGCGGAGACAGCAGTTATGTTATCTATCATAAGCCGAACATGTTTGCCTGTCAGCTGGGATTCAAAAGACTGCAAAGTTAGAAAAGCTGCCAGCAATTCTAAATAATTGATGTGAAAGTCAGCTTCTTCTGGACCCCAGAAACCGCCACATGTAGACTCACCCATAACACCACCCCATCCTATTGATGAAGCATCTGATGTTAACACAACCTCAGGCTGGCCATGATTGATAGGGTTGTAAGATTTTTCAACCGAGTCAATCCACCATTGTAAATCCAATTTTGCTTTCTCAGATAAAGTCATGTGTTTATCAAAATTGCCTTTGTTGTCTTTCAAAGCTTGTGCCTTGTCAATCTCTAACTGCCTATAATACAGTGGGCCCAGCATTACACCTGGCATACTTGATGTCATCAAACCAATGACACGGGCCACTTCTCTAATCAAGGGGAGCCTACTCTGTAGTAACTGTTGACAAGCCAACTTCAGCTTTAATATTTGGGGTAGTTAGACTTATTCCCATTTTCACAGAGTCTAATTCAAACCCAAGGTACACCATTTGCTGCCGTGGAATTAAGCAAGATTTCTCTGGGTGTACCACAAAGCCCAACATATCAAATAAGGAGACTGTGTCAATGACATTGATGACACATTGTTCATATGAATCTCCCTCTAGAAATGAATCATCTATATAATTCGAGGAGAGATGTCCTTTAGATCTCAATGAACAAAAAACCGGCTTCAAAAGCTTGGTGAATTTTCTCGGACAGAACGCCAATCCATTTGGGAAACATGTGAACTGGAGTAATTGACCTCGCCAGGAGAATTTTAGGAATTTTCTATAACCTGGATCAATCGGCACTGAATAATATGCATCTTTCAGGTCAACAGAAGCCATGTAACAGTTTGGTTTCATTAGTTTGATGGCTGACCAAATGGTATCCATTTTGAAATGGTGGTATTCAACATTTTTGTTCAGATTCTTTAAGTTCAAAATCATTCTGTGAGAACCATCTTTTTTCTCTCTGACAAAAATTTGAGAAATGAACTGTCCTTTTTCTGGACAAGATTTTTCAATTACCCCTTTTGACAACAGTTTCGAAATTTCAGAATCAATGATAGCAACTTCTTCCTCATTGAATTTTATTTCATTCGGGGCTTTCCACTGTTGTGGCAAGTCTGATTCAAAATCAATTTTTTGGCCAGATACCATTCCTAAAATACTTTCATCCGAGGTCAATGCTCTCCATTGACACACGTGATCGGAGATACCCCCTGCTTGAAAACTGTGTGCCTTATTTTCAAAATGGGTAAGTAAATTAGGAATAAAACGATTGTACTCACCTACCGAATTTTTTAAGGTAGGTATAACGTCCATGGGGTTTAGTTCTTGTTCTTCCCCCCGTTCTTTTTTCCGTCTTTCCATGGTTTCTTTTTGTTTGGCCAGGTCTTCCCTAAAAAAGGCTGACCTTTGCCATGATAAGACTTCTTCTTGTCCTGATAAAATCCTTTCCGCTTCGGATATGTATTTTCAGACTCGTGGAGCGAAGACATCAGTTTATCTGATGCCTTGATCTTCTTGATCTGCTCCTGGATGTCATCTCCGAATAAAAATCCCGTAACCGGGACGCTCGGTTGGCACAATGACTGCATTTCCTTTTTCATGTGAGGTTTCAGCGAATATCGTCTTCTCTGGCACAAATCAGTGTTTACATGTCCCATCAGAGCCAATGCATCAACATTCATTTTGATCATATCGTCCAAGTCTGATGTTTTACCATCTTTATTTTCGGCACTTCGACTTGTCAGTAATTTTCCCGTCACCATAGCGATAGCGGACCCAGCAGCAACAAGCGCTTCTTGATTGTGTTTCTGTCTGATGTCCGCTGACCTCACTGGCCTGCCAATTTTAGACCAGACCTCGTCATTCACCATTGGGGGAGTGAGGTAAGTGCAGTTTTCTGGAGGCAAATATTTCTCCACCTTTTGCTCAAGAGTTTTTACGGAAAGTTTGTGCTTTGGCTCGTTTGACCATCTCTTGTTGATTATCTTGGCCAGGCCAGGGTCAACGGCTGGACCCTTTTTGTTCTCGGGGTTAACCCCACTTTCTATTTCGTCCAGCAAACTCCCATCTTCATTAGTTGGCTCGTCCGAATTTCCGGCGGTAGACGGCAAACTCCGTAACAAAGCTTCGGAATCGTCCACATCCACCTCGGATTCTGTGGTGCAATCACCACTGTCACTCTCAGAAATTTCATGATATTTTCTCTTTTTTGCTTTTTTAGGCAACTCATCGGTGCTCAGAGTAGGAGGTTTTGCAGTTTTTGCCAACATATTAAATGCCTCAGACATTGTCTGAAGTGACTGCTGAATCTTCATCATGTTGCGGTTCATCTCACTCTCAGACACCCCTGAACTATACTTGGGGGGAGGGCTTCGCTTATTTTTGCCCTTCCCAGACACCTTAGAAGTGCTAGGCTGATTTAGTACTTCTTCAGTACTTAATATGTCCTCTTGGGCACCCAAGTCTAATTCTGCGGATACGTCATTTGCGTCAAGGACAAGCATGGCCGAATGGTCCATCTTGGCGACTATGCGCGTGCAGGTCCGTTAAACCCAGATCGATTTCGATCTAATAGAGCGACTGTTTCAGTCCGCCAAAGTGTCTCAAAAGGACACTAGATTTATGATAGTAGTGTCTACTATCTGTTTTGGTACCAAACAGGGTCTGTTCGATACAAAAGAATTTCCCCCGCCGTGTGTCACAACAGAGAATAATTCTACACGTCCAAATGCTGGCTAGCAGACGGATCAAGTGACGCGTGGCTAGCACGGGTTCTCTCACGGGGTTCCGAAGTGACGTAGACAATGACGTAGTAGAATCTACAGTGGCACCTCTCCCCCTACAACCACAGTACACACGATCACCCCCTACAGTGTAACCCCTCCCGCGTTCCCTCCAACACACACACATATATATACAAACATACTAGCCGAGGAATTTCGCACGTAATTATGCAACATTGTAACGATCGTCAACAATGTTGTTGACGAACGCTCTTTTCGCAACAATGTAGCATAGTAATATTCTTCTTGAATTCGTCGTTTCTTATAGAGAAATTGTATATTGAAAAGGACATTCATAGTATGAATTATCACCTTTTCAATATGAAGTTTCCTTTACGGTGGCTTGTTAGGGCCATGCATTGATCTTTCCAATTTTCTGCCTTTCTCTAATTTTCAAGATTTCACTTCCGCATTTTCCCTCTTTTCTTGTCATCCTGTTCAAGAAACTGCAACCATTTCCATAGGGAAACGTTGGAAATTCATTTTCAAGATACAAGAACAATTCAAACGACCACATGAAAACACTGGAAATTAGCGAAAACCTCGAAAATTGCGTGAAACATCAGAAATAGCAAAAAAACACAGAAAATAATATCCACCACAGTGAAAATAATATCCACCACGGTGGTAATAATATCCACCGCGGTGGTAATAATTCTCACCGCGGTGGTAATAATTCTCACCGCGGTGATAATAATATCCACTGCGGTGGTAATAATTTTCACCACGGTGGAAATTATTTCCACAGCGGTGGATATTATTACCACTGCGGTGGAAATTATTATCACCGCGGTAGAAGTTATTTCCACCGCGGTGGATATTATTTTTTGTGTTTTTTGCTATTTCTGATGTTTCACGCAATTTTTTAGGTTTTCGCTAATTTCCATTGTTTTCATGTCGTCGATTGAGTTGTTCTTATCTCTTGAAAATGACTTTCCAGCGTTTTCGTATGGAAATGATTGCAATGAATAAAAAATAAATAAAAATCAGAGATAAATTTAGAAAAATCGAAAATGAATCTAAGAGGATGACAAGAAAAGAGAGAAAATGCGAAAGTGAAATCTTGAACATCAGAGAAAGGCAGAAAATTGGGAAGATCAATGCATGACCCTAACAAGCCACCGTATTCCTTAGGAGCTCCTCCTAAGGAAAATTTCCATGGACAAACACCTCCTAAGGCAAACTGTATCAGAACACACAAACACAAAAAGTCACAGGGCATCATTTTTAATTTCTAAAATCAGTGGGGCGGACGCATTTTCGGACGTACAGATCCTTTAACAACAGTGACTCTTCTTATATTAATCAAAAAAAGTGGACAAAGAGAATGGAAAATTTCACTGGTTTTACATTTTAATAAGCGGGAATATCTTGTCAAATCTGCGTTATTCTCGTGACTGGTCGACAAAATGGTAATATTGTCAGTTCATACTCACCCTTTATGTGAGGTTTGCTTCACGTCTACGTAACATTAAAATTATTTGACCACGACAGCCTGTGCAAATGCAAAAGTAATCTGTTAGGAATTTAATTGCTGGCTATCTTCTATCCCAGCTAATTTGTTTGTTTTTTTTGTTTTTTTTTACGTTGGATTTTCAGGATTACAAACTGGGTGTATTCGTGAGACTATCGTGGAATGATCGTCGCCTGCGTTTCCCGAAGAACTTCCAAAACGTTTCACGTGTTGAGCTGCCGTCACAATTCTTGCACCGAATCTGGAGACCGGACATCTACTTTAAGAATGAGAAAGACCGGTCCATCCATGATGTGTCCACTCCCAATGAACTTCTATATCTCTACAATAACGGCACCATTCTCTACAGTACAAGGTACATAGCCAATCTCAGTAAACTCAGATATAATATCACGGAATATTATATCTGAATTCAGCCCTATATAAATCCCGTGCGAGTTGAAACTACTATTGTTAGCCAATCAGATGGATAGCTGGTTGTAACTATTTCAAATCACGCCCACAGTAATAACACACGGTAGCTCGTGGTCTAATAAAACATTATCCTGAAACAGTTTCCAAATATGGCATCATTTCCAGACAGGGCCCGTAAACATCAAAGAGTTTACTCCCGCCGAAAAGTCTGGCTTTGTTAAGGGTAGAAAATATCAAAAGATTGTGCCGTGCGAAGATGTTAATCTCCTTGAAGTAAACGT
The DNA here is from genome assembly GCA_036873755.1 of Hanleya hanleyi. Classification (NCBI taxonomy): domain Eukaryota; kingdom Metazoa; phylum Mollusca; class Polyplacophora; order Lepidopleurida; family Hanleyidae; genus Hanleya; species Hanleya hanleyi. The sequence continues at coordinate 36,417 of JAVTVY010015445.1, forward strand.
CAATCATTGTCAGAGCGAAAAGGTTGAAATGGTCGTGATTGGCTTATTATGGGATCTCGTAGAATATCGGCGAACATTTCGCACGAAGTTTTCATAGCGTTACGTCTAGATGGTATTCCCCTGATTTACCATCTTGGTTTACCTAGATTGGGTACATAGCAAGCGTAAGATCCGACATTCAATTGATAAAAAATTGCTTGTTTACAGCCGTAAAACATGTCGGATAGGTCACGAAGCAATAGGATGTGTAAGTTTGGTCAAGAGTGATTGAACTGATCCTATTGCATCGTGTGATCTATCCTACTTGTTTTACCGCAGTTCACAAGCAATTATTTCTATTCTACTATATTGAAAACGGCAGAATTATGGTCCATTGGAATTAGATGCCACCTGAATTTCCTTCTTTATATTAATAATATTATTTGGTAAAACACATGGGGTGTGCTAGAACATACTGTTGTCGTCCATAAAACAATTTTCGCGTCAATAATCGAAATATACCTATTTCGTATGACAGTTAGCATCAATTCCAAGTAATAAAATACAAGATGTTATCAAAGAATGGAGAAGCCGTCAACAGATTTCAACGCGTATCTCAATAGTCTCCATCGCCATAACATATGCACATGTAATACGCAACCTACAGGTAGGTCAATTTCTGCTTGATCCAAGTCAGTTAATCTCAACATTGGAGTCCTAGAGCAGGAAGTCTAAAACAGTCGCTTTTCGGTAAATATATCCGAAACACTAATCTTACTTGTGGTTTTCCTCTTGGGAAACTATGGAACAAACGAACTCGGAAAAAACAATTCCGAGGTTGTTTCCACTTTTCAAGATTGCATCTATGCAGATCTCCCTGGACTTGACCGTGTGTGACCTTGACCCAAATGACTACGCTTGTTATCCCTAATATTCAAGTCTGACATGATTCACCAGAATGGCTATTCATTCTATATGGCAGACTTCACACATGAGTGTATTAACAGTCAATATAACGTTACGGTGCGGTGTATAATTCTTATCTGATTTCTCTTGAAGATTGTATTATCCCGACTGAAGCTTACAACGGCCACTGGACTGTGGCAATATTCGTGTGGTCTTGCACTACCATTCTGTTTAGTTCTTCTGTACAAATTCATCAGATATTACCCAGTTCCCAGACTCTCGTTGGTGGCGTCAACATAGTCAATACATATAATTCAATTGACCAGACTGTTGATGAACATGTGACGTGACCTGACAATCCGAGTTTCCACCTCTGCAAAGCCAGAAAAAGGGAGATGGCCCATTACCTTTTCATGGTGATGATGCCTGTTCATCACCCTTTAAAGGTGATGAAAAAGGGTGATGGCCAATGTCGTCACCCTTTTAAGGCGATGGCCCAGGCTATGCCCAGGTCATCACCCTTTTAGGGTGATAGCCATTACCCTTTTAGGCCGATGACCTAAACATTTGCACTTATTGCTGATCACCCTTTTAGGGTGATAGCCATCACCCTTTTAAGGTGATGGTGGAAAAGGGTAATGGCTCTAACTCAACACCTTTTGGGGGTGATGCTGTCATCACCATTTTAGGGTGATAAGTATCACCATTTTTCTGGCTGTGTAAACTAGCTGCCAAATAATGGTTACGTGATTTTTATTTCCACAGGACATACGCAACTGAATAGTTATTGTGCCGTGCCCCCAATTAAATGAATTTATAGGGAAAACTCCCAACAAGGGGGCCACATGTCAACGCAACTCGCGCCTCTTATTGTTATAGAGGTGGTGACACATTTATAATTTTCTTCATCAGGGTCTCGTTGACGCTCGGCTGCTCGATGGAATTTCATAGGTATCCCCTTGATGAGCAACACTGTCCTATCCATATATCCGTTTGTAAGTATGACAAAGCGCTGGTGAGTGTGGGTAAATTTTAACCTTAAGGACCTAAACGGGTAGCCTACACTGATAGGGGGAGGGTATTTCGCGTGCCTCCCACCGTAAATATTCTATTACTGCTTGGGCTAGGAGGCGAGAGGAGGGGGACTGAATATCCTCATAATATCATCCGTATTCCTAATGTCCATAATCCCGAGGAAAACTGAGTTTTGCAACAGTACAGCTATACAAGGTACCAAGTGATTGCTACGTCTCTGAGACTTCAATATTAATCCATGTTACTCTCTAAAAAAAGTTGAGGGAAATTTCACTCCAGTTCAATACTTGAGTGAGATTTTCACTCAACTTGAGTTACTTTTCACTCAACTTGAGTTAAATGCACTCAACTTGAGTGATATCCACTCAAGTATAAAAGTGGAAATTGATCCCACTCAAGTTGAGTGAACTTGAGTGATTTTGACTCAAGTTGAGTGAAAAGTAACTCTGAGTGAACAGGTACATTTCACTCAAACTTGAGTTCACTCAAGTTTTTTTAGAGAGTATATAACATTTACCATCACACATTTACATTCGGAAATTGCTAAATGGATCACATGTCTGCAATAATTGTTGTTTCGTAATCCTTCAAAATTAATTCAGGTTATATAGCATTTGCCATCACCGTACCACTTTTCTAAAACAATTACATCTATCTGTAACCCGTATTTTTGAAATCAATAAGAATATATAGCACCTCTTACATTGGGAAGTTGTTAAACTGATCAAATGTCTGCAATAAATTGTTCTAATTACTATATCATGTTATTGTCAATAGGGATATTCAAAGCCAATGTAGCAACTGCGATGACATGAATCGTTATCGTTGGCATCAAAAATACCACAGTGATATATGGCATACGGTCAAAGAACATGGTAGGCAGCGAACACATAGCGTTTGTCTGTAAAGTTTGAAACACAGTTTCGTTTCAAAATCTTCCATTGAGAAAATCGTTCACGACACTGTCGTCGTCATCGTGGGATTCTTTGTCGTGACCACTGTGGTCATACAGGACCGGTCTCCTTTCGAATCAATTCGTGGTTTCTTTGTCTAACACCCACCTGCTCGGCCCAGGTACCCAAGAATGTTGCACAAACGCATTCTTCCAGACGACTGTCACAAGGTTTGGGTGCTTCAATTTCTCAACGTCCGAACAGGGTTGTTTCCCATTAAGTCAGGCAGGATACCCCTGGCAGAATTCAATTATTCATGTAGCGCAGAACCAAAATATCATCTCACAAACGTACAGTTACCAGGTCAGTCTTCTCCGTCAACCATACTCAATATACTGGTATTTGATTCCACCTCTGTTTTAGATGTGAGTGACCTTTTGATTTCGATTGAAAACGATGTTCAATTTTTTTTTTTCAAATAAATTCCGTTGGGTCTTAACAGGTTGAACTGTTTTTCGATAACTTATTATGGGCTCGTTTAGGCCTACTGCTGTTTGCTAAACACGCTTAGCTAGACTGCAGTGAATTAGGCCCAATATTGCTGCATGATTCAGGAGTAATTTACAAAACATTTCAGGAAATCTCGTCTGTTTTAGGCCGTTCCCCGCGCATTCATATGTCAGAATAGCCATGCGCGGAGAATGCCAGAAGACGTTTTCGAGCCGATGTTAGCAACCTGTAACCATCTGGGTCACCTGTACGCGATAATTACAAGCGTCTGGTCCGTCATACATAATTCAGCCGTCGTCCATTAGAGAATATCCGCGTCCATAATCCAAAGACCTATTCCGTATTCCATATAACTGTATTGGCATCAAATTCAAAAAGACAATCATAGTATACATAAACATAGGCTTGTTTCCGGTAGGAGAGAGCGGTCAACAGGGTAAGCACGATCCCAGGGTAAGACTGACCCTGGGATCGTGCGTATCCATTTTTCAGCCTACTTTCGGCAATTACAAGAGGGAATTCCCCGAAATCAACACCACGTGATGTCGTCAGCCAATCAGCTAAACTCTACCGACGTTACCCCCAACGAAACCTGCCATTTTCGAGTCATGTGTTGTCCTACTTGTTCAATATTACAGATCTGCAACATCTCTTGGATGATACGGAAGTTATTCATATCTGTATCTTTTGTAAGCTCAGACAATATATGATTCAGAAGTAGTAGAAAAATCCTGTAATTTATCAGATATCACTCCGCAATAATGGCGACACACGATTCGCAAGCCATCTGATGGATGGCGAAGTGTACGCAAAATATGCTCATGTTAGCTGGCGTATGGAAAAGATACGATCCGCAGGGCCGTAGCTTTGTATGGAAATTGTAACTTTCGAAGTGAGAATCGTTTTACGATAGTGGAAGGTCGTTGGGTCCATTCTTTGCTCTTCTCTTAGAGGTTGTTTCTGGAACGTTTTGAATGTTAGAACATTTTTAACGATTATATTCTAAGACTAAACAGTCTTATATGGTTGTGATTTCATTTCAGTTGGATACACGAATGACTTGGTAAAGCTGAAATGGCGGAACCATCGACCTGTCACTTTCAACCCCGGCATCCACTTATCCCAGTTCTCGTTCAGTGTGAACACTGTGTTCGAAGCGTGTCATATAGACTTCGACGTAGGTGAGTAGATACTATGGTGTTCTATTTGTGCCAAGTTTCCGTCGCCTTTTCAAAACGCGACGTCGCCTTTTGAAACGCGACGTCGCGTTTTTAAAACACGACGTCGCCTTTTGGAAAACACGACGTCGCCTTTTAAAACGCGACGTCGCGTTTCTTTCCTATGTTTTTGCATTGTAAAACTCGACACAACGGAACTCGACGTCGCGTTTTCAAAAGGCGACGTCGTGTTTCACCCACGTCTTGTTTGGCAATGTTAAAAGATAGGAAAGAAACGCGACGTCGCGTTTTAAAATGCGACGTCGTGTTTTTTTAAAATGCGACGTCGCGTTTTCAAAAGGCGACGTCGCGTTTCAAAACGCGTCGCCTTTCGAAACGCGACGTCGCCTTTTGAAACGCGACGTCGTGTTTCAAAAGGCGACGTGTTTCAAAAGGCGACGTCGCGTTTCGAAAGGCGACGTTGCGTTTCGAAAGGCGACGTCGCGTTTCAAAAGGCGACGCGTTTTGAAACGCGACGTCGCCTTTTGAAAACGCGACGTCGCCTTTTAAAAAACACGACGTCGCGTTTTAAAACGCGACGTCGCGTTTCTTTCCTATCTTTTAACATTGCCAAACAAGACGTGGGTGAAACACGACGTCGCCTTTTGAAAACGCAACGTCGAGTTCCGTTGTGTCGAGTTTTACAATGCAAAAACATAGGAAAGAAACGCGACGTCGCGTTTTAAAAGGCGACGTCGTGTTTTCCAAAAGGCGACGTCGTGTTTTAAAAACGCGACTTCGCGTTTCGAAACACGACATAGTTCGACTGACAAATCCGACCCATGACAGAAGACGAGTTGTCAGGACAAAGATCAGTCGTTTATTAATAGACTTTCCGAAGAGCCTGCATCACCTCATGATATTCCGAATTTACTCATATTTGAAAAAAAAGTTAGAAGCCAGCGATGTGTTGTATATTTCATCCCCTTTGAACTCAAGTTGTGAGTAGCCGTCATTGTTTTCACTGAAGAGACGCCTACGTTTCCTTTCGTATGCGTTTTTTCACGAGAGTCAACAAAGCCACCATTTTGGAAAGCTTATTTGCGCTAAAATGCTAAAAGTATTCTAACAACATTTATTGTGCGATTTCGTGAACTGTTGAATCGACACTCCGACAAAATACCCTGGCGTCATTGGCTCTCGTGAAAACAAAAAAAAAATGCATGTGCGTGAACCTGCCCTTAAGTATGAGCTGCCGTTTATGACAATATTAGTAGCATGTTATATATATTGGAAAATAAAAAATACGGTGATAATGAATGAATATGGCGTGAATTGAGTCGTTATATAGCAAATGTTATATTGAAAGTTACAAAATATGGGATGGTTTTACCATATATCGTAACATTTGTGGCAATGTATATGACATGTTATTTATATAGGAGTAAAATGCAAACTAAAGTAGATTTAAGTGTAATTTGTACACTCTACATTTGCTCAACATATAAACCGATTGAACGTACATAGAGTAAACTGATATTGAACGTTTTTACCGTAAACCACCATTTCAAACAAAACGCAAGACGTCTGAATGATTCAACGCTTCAGGTCCAATCTTCCTTCTCTGTTGTTGAGACATGAAGCGTTCAGATGCCCAGATTGACATCAGACGTCTGAATGATTCAACGCTTAACCCTCCAGGTCCAATATTCCTTGCCTATTTTGGGGACCTTGATCGTTGGAGCGTTCAGATGCCCGTCAACGTTTAGCATCAAAACGTTTCAACGCTTCAAGTGCGGGTGTCAAATGCATCGACGCGGGAAGTTCCTTTGGGGGTTATGATTAGGGTAGCCACGTATTTACTATACTACCCTACCTTAATGAAACTCCGTTGTCCACCATATCATGGTTTACATCTCCTACTCGATACTGCACATGCGCAGTTGGCCCATTATAATCTAGCTCGAATGCGTGGCTCCAGGGATCTATAGTGTATAGTGAAACTCCCATATCTTTCGCCCTACTGATTTCACATATTATGCTCCACACCTGCCCATACAATCCGATTTGCGATTTCCATACTACTCCGCGAACCGAAAGTGACTTCAAAAGCCATGCGCGTGCGCAGTTAACATTGACACGTCAAAGATAAAACCAAAAATACGAAAAACGGACAAGTCGAGGCAATTTTCAATATTTGATTTTCGTTTTTGCGCGAAGTAAAACGGCAAACAGAAATTGAAAATTGAATGTCAAATTTCAATTTTTGATTTTGAGAAATCGAAAACGAAAAACAAAAATTGAAAATTCACTGTCAAATTTCAATTTTTTATTTTGAGAAACCCCCCAAAAAAATTTGAACTGTGGTTACACGGACCACCTTTCTCTATTCGCAGATTTTAATATGACACTGGCCACTGTTGACCGGTAACCAAGCTGTCGAATATGTGCGTCGTTGGATTGTGTCGGAGACCCTAGTTTGAGAGCGTGAGCCAACATATCCGTAAAAGCGTATTTGTCAAATATGGCGTATTCAGTCGGTCTATCGGTTTACACTATATACGTTCAATATCAGTTTACACTATACGTTCAATCGGTTCATATGTTGAGCAAATGTAGAGTGTACAAATAACACCACTCTTCATATATATATATCTACTTTAGTTTGCATTTTACTCCTATATAAATAACATTTCATATACATTGCCACAAATGTTACAATATATGATAAAACCATCTCATATTTTGTAACTTTCAATATAACAACATTTGCTATATAACGACCCAATTCACGCCATATTCATTCATTATCACCGTATTTATTATTTTCCAATATATATAACATGCTACTATAATTTTGTCATAAACGGCAGCTCATACTTCAGTCTCGCGTCTGGCACGAATTTGCGATAATATGCGGTATACTTCTGGGATTACGATGGGGCTTATTGATAAATGTCAAATTACTCAAGTGAGCAAACTCGAGTATAATATGACGTATAGGGATCATTTTTTTTTGTGGATAAATGGTATGTTTCACATTATATCTTTTCAGTTGGTAATTTTTCCTGTCTGAAATTGTATCTAGACCTGGACAGAGAATTTGGATACTACACGATGCAGATTTATATACCCAGCGTCTTAATCATCCTGCTGTCTTGGGTGTCGTTTTGGTTGCCAGCAGACGCTGTTCCCGCGCGGGTTTCCATAGGAATGATCACCGTGCTCACCATGGAAACAAAGAGTTCAACTGCGCGTGAAAGTTTACCGCACGTGTCTTACGTCACAGCAATGGACGTTTGGATGTCCGTGTCCACCATGTTTGTATTTCTCGCAATGTTGGAGTACGCAGCGGTCAATGTGATGTTCAGACGATTTAAATTCAGAATGACGGTATCTGCAGACACGGACGACCACGAGAAGTCCCGGCCTTGCGGAAATATCCGCTTCGGTTTGTTCAAAAGAGACAAACAGCTTGACATTTTCTCTCGTGTGTTTTTTCCAGTTGTGTATGCAGTGTTTCAGATTATATACTGGTCATATTTTATTGATGCAAACTGACATATAAAATCGTATACGCTGTGATATGTTTATAATATTTGGACACCTATATGTGTATATTTGTGATATTTATTACAGACCCATTGGTCTGTAAAGGAAACATATTACTATCCGTATATTTTACACTTAATGAAAAACATGATGCCATTTTTAAACTAGACCAAGAGGTCAATTTGAGGTCAAAACATCAAATACGACCAAAATAGACCGAAAAAATCGCTTTATGTTTTGGGTTGCCTCCTGCTTCCTTTTACATGAATACCGTACTATAGTCAGTGTCTTGAATTGGGTTCTTATTTCATCAAATAAAGAAATACATCCTCAAATGATATTTTGTGGCTCCATTTGACCTCAAACATTTAAATATTGTGAGAATAGAGCGTATGCTAACTGCTCTCGTCTCATCAATGCTCCCTTGGTGCCACGATTTTACATGAATACCGATCTAATTTAATCACTTTATACGAACGTAAATATTACATTTAAACAATTCTTCAAAACGATCTAGTTATGGCCAAAACTTACAGTGAAAATGGATCAAAAAATGTTTTCTCGGAAATTTTGCCATACCGCTCAGTTTTATTACGACATATTTTAGGATAATAACGTATTAGTCCAGTCAAATTTAGGTTTGTCCCACCACAAATTGCAACAGAATTGTTTTTGCTGCAGTGCATTTCCGAAAGGTCTCTAGAATATAAACATACTAAAAGTCTACAAACAGATATGCATGGGAAATATATTTTTCGCAAAATTTCAGTGTTTACCTGTCTCTTGCTCCTATAAGAAAACCTTGTACTTGGTACTAAGCTTGAAAGAAATGGGCCATTACTTACACTCATTTCATTCGCTATCATATCAAGGTTATACTCAGCCTAAAATAATACCCTTGCATGAAAATATTTATGGAGAAATTCAAAATGGCGGATGTTTGGGGTCATTCTAAATCTGAACTTTTTACCATTTTCATGACAGTCCAGGCAATCTATCTGGGTTTTTTTAGCTGGACCCAAAACAAATTGCAACAGAATTTTTGTCACTGGTATGCATTTCTAATAGGTTCCCAGAACAACATACTAAAAGTCTACCAAAATTTATTTGGTGGAGATACGACTTTTTTTGAAAACAAAGATACGCCATTTATAATACATAATAGGCCATTATACCTGATATAAGCAAGGTAGAATATTGGTTTTTTCGTGAATAAGGACAGTTTATCATCCAAAAATCCAATTAATACATGACCCAGGGTACAGTATGCCATGGTGGTGAAAACATGTGTCTTCCCGGTGGATTTGCTCATAAGCGTAGATAGCAAACTGATAGTTCAGCATCAGGCTATATGAATTATACATGGTAATATTCAGACAGTTAACATTTTTGCCATTAGCATAATCATATGAAAGAGGAATTCTCTCCCAAAATAAATGAAATGACAAGCTGTGATATATTTTCCTTCAACCGATAACTGTCAAAGACAATATTTCCACAAACCCACTCATGGAGATATCTCTCTATTATCACAACTTGTGCCTTGTTGAAAAATACAGCTCTGCAAACCATTAATGATCTATCGCAATTGTGTGTCAGATATGTTTTGACGAAAGAAGAATAATTATGCAGATCCTATCATCTAATTATCAAACAAATAATAATCTAGATTATAGGCAAACTTGATGTTCTACCATGACGTTCTACCATGCCATTTACCATGTTTCATTTTACATTTTCAACAATATAGGCCATGCTCCTACAAATGCATCTTCTTCAGCTGCAATCTTTCTTGCAGTTGCACCTAACAACCTCAAAGAGTGCCAGTGGAACTGGTGGCAGTTCAGTTTTCACATAGAGAAGCCGTCCACCCTCATTCTTGTGGCTGCATTGGATGGTATTCCCCTTCCCACTCTAAACACGCGAACCTTGATACTTAGCTGATGCTGATGTTGTTGAAAAGTTTTGTATCTGCACATATATGGTTCGTTTTTGTCACAGAAACGCTTGTATCTCATGCAGCCAATTGCTTCGTCAGGGTCACCATTGTATAAACACACAAGCACCTGCAATAGATTAAACCTCCATCGGGACTCCCAATGGCCTGGTTGAACACTTTATAGTGTTGTCGAAATAGCTCATTGAGCATTGTTTTCTTTACGGCCGCACATTTGCCAATGCCATATGATCAGTATACTGTGTCACAGCCCTGAATGGCATGCACGAACAGCATATTTGTGCAGAGACTTACATTCCCAGCACAGCCTTTGTCTTCTTGACATTCCAAACTATCTGTTTCTTTGCATTATCTCTTGGCTGAAAGTAGATGTCATTGTCATCCATGTCTGCATGAAAACAGAGCAGAACTAACAGGTCAATATCATTCACCAACCAAAGTTTTGATGCTTTCAGTCGATTAAACGGCAGCTTTTACAATAAAAACATCTGCATATGAAACATCCCGCCCTTTCCAACTGGTCACTCATAAGAGTAATGAACAGCTACTTGTTGACGTTGTTTGCTAGAAATTCGTCTTTCTTTGACTGAATGACCATGTCACTAGCGGGGACGGAGAGTTTGGAACGTCAAAAAGACAAAGGCTGTGCTGGGAATGCAAGTCTGTGCAAATATGTTGCTTGTGCATGCTATTCTGGGCTGTGACACAGTATTTCGACCATATGGCATTGACAAGGGTGCTGCCTTGAAGAAGACAACTGTCACTGAGCTATTTCGCCAACAAGCTGAAGTGGTCATCCAGATCATGGGAGTCCCGATGAAGGTCATTTATTGCAGCAGCATAGAAAACGCTTATATGTTTATACAGTAGTAACCCAGACGAAGGAATTGACTTGAGGGGAAAACCATCCATTGCAGCCACAAAAATGGGAGTGGACAATTCAATCGGTTTCTCCCTGTGAAAATTGATCTGCCACCAGCTTCAGGGGTTACTTGAGGTTATCAGGTGGAACTGCAAGAAGGATTGCAGCTGAAGCAGATGCGCCTGTAAGGATCATGGCCTGGATTGTTCAAGTGTGTGTGGAGAATGCAAACGACTGAGCTGTGTAAACTCATCAAACCCAGACCTTTGAAAATGACATTGGCGAAGACTGGTATTGGGATTGATAGTGCTGTGAAATATTCCTCAACTTATGGCAGTGTTCATGAGGAATAACAATAAAAGACATCAACTATATGTATGAGAAGTCACTTCCCCTAATAATGTTACCATGAACCAGAATGTAAAATGAAACATGATAAGTTATGCCGTCAACTTTGCCTGTAATTCAAAGTATTATTTGTTTGATAATTAAATGATATATTAGGATCTGCATAATTATTCTTCTTTCATCAACAACATTTGTGATGGATCATAAATGTTTGGCAGATTGTCGTTATATATCTGAACTATTGCTAAACGCGACGTTGAATCTAATATCTCTCTCTCTCTGATGATTGGCAAGGCAGCATTTTTTTCCAACAAGGTACAAACACTATTGAATGTCGGACCTGACACTTGCTATGTGCTTGTGATAATAGAGTTATATTTTTATAAGTTGATGAAACTATTGTCTGTGATTGTCATAGGTTGAAAGAAAATATATCACAGCTTGTCAGTTCCCTTTCGGATAACAATGCTAATGGAAATAATGCAAACTGGCAGGATATTACCATGTATGATTATATACCCTGGTATAACTATCGTTTTGCTATCTACTTTTATGAGCAAATCCATTGGGAATGCAAATGTTTTCACCGCCATAGAATAATATTGTATCCTAGATCATCATGTATTGATTGGATTTCTGGATGATAAACTGTCCTTATTCAGAGACAAACCTCAGAGACAAACCAATATTTTTATATGAAGCATGATGGTGTATCTTTGTTTTAGAAAAAAGTCGTATCTTCACCAAATAGATGTTGTTCTGGGGACCTATTAGAAATGCATACCAGTGAAAAAAATTCTGTTGCATTTTGTTTTGGGTCCAGCTAAAAAAACCCAGATAGATTGCCTGGACTGTCATGAAAATGGTAAAAAAATTCAGATTTAGAATGACCCCATACATCCGCCATTTTGAATTTCTCCATAAATATTTTCGTGCAAGGGTATTATTTTAGGCTGAGTATTACCTTGATATGATAACGAATGGAATGAGTGTAAGTAATGACCCATTTCTTCCAGGCTTAGGAACAAGAGACAGGTAAACACGGAAATTTCGCGAAAAAATTCAACTTGGAATTTAAGATATTTTCCATGCATATGAGATTGTAGACTTTTAATATGTTATTCTGGGGACCTTTCTGAAATGCATAGCAGTGAAATAAATTCTGTTGCAATTTGTGGTGGGTTGACCCCAAAAATGCGCTAGATTTACTGGACTAGAAGGACGTCAGAGATGAAGAAGAAATTGTTGTATCCAAGTTAAAGTTCGTAATGAATTTGTGTCGCATTGGACCAATATTGGATGACGTCGCTTCCGGTGATGACGTCGCTTCCGGTGATGACGTCGCTTTCGGTGATGGCGTCGCTTCCGGTGATGGCGTCGCTTTCGATGATGACGTCGCTTCCGGTGATGACGTCGCTTCCGGTGATGACGTCGCTTCCGGTGATGACGTCGCTTCCGGTGATGACGTCGCTTCCGGTGATGCCGTCGCTTCCGGTGATCACGTCGCTTCCGGTGAAATTAGTATGAAAGGAAGAAAGTTATCAGAGATGAAGAGGAAATTATTGTATCCAAGTGAGATAAGTTCAGAAGTTTCCAAGTTCAGAAAGGAAGTTATTAGAGATGAAGAAGAAATTGTTTCCAAGTAAGAGGAAGGAATTCATTAGAGATGAGGAAGATGATACTAAAGTTTAGAACGGAAATTATCAGTGATGAAGTGAGATGATACCGAAATTCAGAAAGAGATGAGGGAGAAAATTTTGTATCAAAGTGTTCAGGAAGAAAATTTAGGAAGGAATTAGAGAGAAGGAAGAAATTATTGTATTCATGTGAGAGGAAGGAAGAGATGAGGGATAAATTATTGCATCAAAGTCAGATGAGTACACGAAGGAATTCATTGGAGATGAGGGAGAAAGTATTGTAACCAAGTGAGATTATACCAAAGCTCAGTATTCAGAGATGAGGAAGAAATTATTGTATCCAAGTGAGATGATACTAAGTGAGATGATACTGACGTTCAGGAAGGAAGTTATCAGTGATGAAGAAGAAATTGTTGTATCCAAGGGAGTTGCTATTGAACCCATGAGGTGAGGGAGAAATGTTTGTATCCAAGTGAGAAGATACTAAAGATCGAGAATGAATTCATGAGAGATGGGGGAGAAATTGGTGTATCCAAGGGAGATGCTACCGGGAAGGAAGTTATAAGAGATAAATTATTGTATCCAAGTGAGATAAGTTCAGAAGTTTCCAAGTTCAGAAAGGAAGTTATTAGAGATGAAGAAGAAATTATTGTTTCCAAGTAAGATGACAGGTAGGAATTCATTAGAGATGAGGAAGATGATACTAAAGTTTAGAACGGACGTTATCAGTGATGAAGTGAGATGATACCGAAGTTCAGAAAGGAAGTTATTAGAGATGAGGGAGAAAATTTTGTATCAAAGTTACATGATACTAAAGTTTAGGAAGGAAATTATTGTTTCCAAAGTGAGATGATAATAAAGGAAATTATTGTTTCCAAAGATAGATGATAATAAAGGAAGGAAGGAATTAGAGAGGAGGAAGAAATTATTGTGTATTCATGTGAGATGATACTAAAGTTCAGGAAGGATTAGAAAGGAAGTTATTAGAGATGAGGGATAAATTATTGTATCAAAGTGAGATGAGTACAGGAAGGAATTCATTGGAGATGAAGGAGAAAGTGAGATTATACCAAAGCTCAGTAATCAGAGTTGAGGAAGAAATTATTGTATCCAAGTGAGATGAGTACAGGAAGGAATTCATCGGAGATGAGGGAGAAATTATTGTAACCAAGTGAGATTATACAAAAGCTTAGTATTCAGAGATGAGGAAGAAATTATTGTATCCAAGTGAGATGAGTACAGGAAGGAATTCATCGGAGATGAGGGAGAAATTATTGTCACCAAGTGAGATTATACAAAAGCTCAGTATTCAGATATGAGGGATAAATTATTGTATCCAAGTGAGAAGATAATAAAGATCAAGAATGAATTCATGAGAGATGAGGGAGAAATTGGTGTATCCAAGTGAGATGATATTAAAATTCAGGAAGGAAGTAAGCAAAGATGAATAAGAAATTATTGTATCCAAGTGAGATGATACTAAAGTGAGATGAAACTGACGTTCAGGAAAGAAGTTGTCAGTGATAAAGAAGAAATTGTTGTATCCAAGGGAGTTGCTATTAAAGTTCAAGAAGGAACTCATCAGGGTGAGGAGAAATTGTTGTATCAAGTGAGAAGATACTAAAGATCAGAATGAATTCATGAGAGATGAGGGAGAAATTGGTGTATCCAAGGGAGATGATACTTAGTTAAGGAACGAAGTCATCAAAGATGAAGGAGAAATTCTTGCATCCAAGTGAGATGATACTAAAGTGCGGGAAGGACGTCAGAGATGAGGAAGAAATTGTTGTATCCAAGGGAGATGCTACCGGGAAGGAAGTTATAAGAGATAATTAATTGTATCCAAATGAGATAAGTTCAGAAGTTTCCAAGTTCAAAAAGGAAGTTATAAGAGATGAAGAAGAAATTATTGTTTCCAAGTAAGATGATAGCAAAATACAGGAAGGAATTCATTAGAGATGAGGAAGATGATACCGAAGTTTAGAACGGAAGTTATCAGTGATGAAGTGAGATGATACCGAAGTTCAGAAAGGAAGTTATTAGAGATGAGGGAGAAAGTTTTGTATCAAAGTTAGATGATACTAAAGCTTAGGAAGGAAATTATTGTTTCCAAAGTGAGATGATAATAAAGGAAATTATTGTTTCCAAAGATAGATGATAATAAAGGAAGGAAGGAATTAGAGAGAAGGAAGAAATTATTGTATTCATGTGAGATGATACTAAAGTTCAGGAAGGAAATTATTAGAGATGAGGGATAAATTATTGTATCAAATTCAGATGAGTACAGGAAGGAATTCATTGGAGATGAGGGAGAAATTATTGTAACCAAGTGAGAAGATAATACAGATCAAGAATGAATTCACGAGAGATGAGGGAGAAATTGGTGTATCCAAGGGAGATGATACTAAAATTCAGGAAGGAAGTAAGCAAAGATGAATAAGAAATTATTGTATCCAAGTGAGATGATACTAAGTGTGATGATACTAAAGATCAAGAGTGAATTCATGAGAGATGTAGTGAGAGATACTAAAGATTGGAGATGTATCCAAGTGAGATGATACTAAAGATCAAGAGTGAATTCATGAGAGATGAGGAAGAAATTGGTGTATCCAAGTGAGATGATACTAAAGATCAAGAGTGAATTCATGAGAGATGAGGAAGAAATTGGTGTATCCAAGTGAGATGATACTAAAGATCAAGAGTGAATTCATGAGAGATGAGGAAGAAATTGGTGTATCCAAGTGAGATGATACTAAAGATCAAGAGTGAATTCATGAGAGATGAGGAAGAAATTGGTGTATCCAAGTGAGATGATACTAAAGATCAAGAGTGAATTCATGAGAGATGAGGAAGAAATTGGTGTATCCAAGTGAGATGATACTAAAGATCAAGAATGAATTAAGAGATGAGGGAGAAATTGGTGTATCCAAGTGAGAAGATACTAAAGATCAAGAATGAATTCATGAGAGATGGGGGAGATGATACTTAGGTTAAGGAAGGAAGTCATCAAAGATGAAGGAGAAATTATTGCATCCAAGTGAGATGATACTAAAGTGCGGGAAGGACGTCAGAGATGAGGAAGAAATTGTTGTATCCAAGGGAGATGCTACCGGGAAGGAAGTTATAAGAGATAAATTATTATATTCAAGTGAGATATCTGATAAATTCCTTCTTGAGTTTCAGTATAATGTCCCTTGGATACAAGATTTTTTTCATAATCTTAAAAAGATACAAAAAATTCTCCCTCATCACTGTACTTTACTACCATCTTTCGTGGACAAAACAATTTCTTCTCCATATTTGATGACTTCCTTTTCGCACTTGGATATAGCAATTTCTTCTTTATCTCTATTTATTGTATCCAAGTGAAATGTTGCTAAAGTTCAGAAATGAAGTTATCAGAGATGAGGAAGAAATTGTTGTATCCAAGTGATATGAAGAAGGAATTCATCACAGAAGAAGAAATTATTGTATCCGTGTGAGATGATGCTAAAGTTCAAGAAGGAATCCATCAGAGATGAAGAAGAAATTATTGTATTCAAGAGAGATGATACTAAAGTTCTGAAATTAATTTAGGAGAGATGAAGAGGGAATTATTGTATACGAGTGAGATGCTACCAAAGTTCAGAAAGAAGAGAGATGAGGGATAAATTATTGTATCCGAGTGCGATGATACTAAAGTTTAGAAACGGATTTATCAGAGATGAGAAAGAAAGTATTGCATCCGAGTGAGATGATAATAAAGTTCAAGAAGGAATTCATGAGAGATGAGGGAGAAATTGGTGTATTCAAGGGAGATGATACTAAAGTTTAGGAAGTAAGTCATACGAGATGAGGGATAAATTCTCGCATCCAAGTGAGATGATACTAAAGTGCGGAAAGGAAGTCATCAATGATGAGGAAGAAATTGTTGTATCCAAGTTCGGGAAGCTGTCAAATATGAGAGAGAAACTATTGTTCAGAACGAGTTCAGAAAGGCAGCTAACCCAGATGAAAAATTTATTGTAACCCAGGGATATTACTATTGTTCAGGAAGTGATCCTAACAAAATTTCTACGCTATGGAACGAAAAGACAAAAAGTGGAGGATCATGGGTAAATTGGAAATTTGTCATATTTCTTCAAACTGCCCCAAAAATTCACGAAACGAATTCATTTCACACCATGGAAAAATTATTCAATGATTATGTAGATTTTCCGAGAAAAATTGCATTAATAAAAATGCTTGAAATTATAAGAAATCTTCCAATATTACATTGTATTACTAACATCAGGGATGTCATCTTGACTGATTTTTTGTATCATGTTCCGGTAGAGTCTCACACCCAATATATATTGCTAGAAGATTCAGCCTCCTTTTCTGAGGATTAAGATAAACTTTAGGGGCGAAATGACCCGTCCTCAGGCTGCGGTTTGTCACAGATGCCCTAGTCAGACAGCATTAAAGTTCAGAGAATAGTGTTGGCCAATGAGAGTTCAGGGAGAAGTTATTGTAACCGAAGAAGAATTTCAGGGAGAAGTTTCCCATGGTGAAAGCATCGAAGTTATCAGAAGCTACATGGAGAAATAAGTAATTTTACTTAAAGTAAGTACCGCGTTCAGCAGTTTGAGGTTCAGAGAGAAGTGAAGAGATAATAAAGTCAACAGATAATGATAATGGTCAGGGTTAACGATTAGTATTGCGATGTCATGTTTGCTCCAACAACAGACCTCACGCCAGTTAAGACCGAAGTCTAGCATACATCCAAGCGGTACCAGAGATTCACCTTAGGATTTCAGCTTCTGTGACTCCCAGGACGCATCAATGGATTGTTGGTCTGAGGTGGAGGGAATGTCACCCCCTTGTGTTGACACCGGTAGGTTTCCGGGGGAGTGTGGTTAGTAACGGTTTAGTTGCACGTACCTGGGTCTGCTGCACGGCTGCGTGTTCCCGGCTGAATATATCTCATACCACCTGTCTATTTATCTCACCTGAATATATTTCACACCAACGGGAAAATCTTCACAAACAAGCCGACTTCTCCGTTCACACTTCGAATTACACTTCGAAATATGAACGGAGAATTGGCCTTGTGTATGAAGATGGGAAATCGTAACATCAGTTATGTTTCCAGACAAACTTTTCCATTTCTGATCAATATATTTAAAATGATTCTATTCTCCAAACACCTAAATGATTTTTATCAAAAGTGATAGATAATGAATGAACAATTAAGTTTATAATGAATGTAAGATTAGCGCAATTTTATCAGCAAATTAATGTTATCGTTTGCAGTCCATGACAGCATGTATTTCCAAATGGTTTGAAGAAATTTCGAATTTACGATCATATTGGACCATCGTATAAACAAAACAGTAGTATATTGGATATTACAAACACAATTACATTTATGTATTTGTGATTGTGAATCTGTTATTGACTAGAAAGTATGAATTCGAGGTCATTGTATAATTACAATAAATTTTGATGAAATGGAAACTTTTGTTGACACAAGAGTATATGATAACAGCTATGCATCAAGTTCCACGCACGTTCTATGTGGAAGCGGTACGCACGTCTATATTGTGGTTAACTGGTGCTACATTTCTAACAGCATAACACATTATACAGGTTAGCGCGATCCCGCTCTCCAAATTGGACCTAAAAAAGTTTTGCTCAATAAATCAATTTATAATGAATTCAGCAAAATCCTCTCGGGGCATACACGGACATATATCCCCATCAATTGGTAGTAAAAAACATAAATTGTCCTCTATCTAATCAATTTACATAATGAATTCAGCAAAATCCTCTCGGGGCATACACGGACAAAAATCCCCATCAATTGGTAGTAAAAAACATAAATTGTCCTCTATCTAATCTGCATAATAATAGGCCAAATAGGTCATGCTATTGAAACAACACTGACTGACTCTTCAAATGGCAAATAAATTTTAGGACATGGATTAATGCGGCTGAGGTTTTGGAGCATTTGTTAAGAAGGAATCAAAAGTTATTAAGCATAAACAACCTTTCGTACCTTTTTAGAGTGGGATCTCCCTAACCTGTTATACGATTCAGTGATAACGTGCATGACCAAGCCTCAAATAACCAATGCAGACGTGATGGTGAAGACGGATCAAATTGATTAAGTTTAAACCTGAAAATGGTTGTGGGTCATGCACGGATATCAGTGACAAAACTACGTACTATTGGTATATAAGTTATCAGCTGAAAAGAAGAAAAAGAACAAGAAGACATTTAGGAATATCGTTTGTGTAAGCGTGTTTGGGTGATGTAGTTGGGTGCAAACTTTATTTTCAAACTCTGTCGTGACAGTGGAAGATGGCGAATTGCTTCTCATCGGGTCGATCGGAATAGATGCAGAAAGTCATTCAAAGTTCAAAACTTCATAAATATTACCAAAAAAAAATAATATTTCATGATTCCACAAGAACATGTTCCACAAGAACTTGTTCTGTGTACAGGAATAGATGCAGAAAATATAACACACTGCAAGAAATGAAGAAATTCAACAAAGCAACTCCTGGTAATTTTGACAAAATTTCATCTCATAAATAGGATATGGACATCCCCAAAATCTCAGTAACATCCAGTGAAAATTGACGCACTATATACTGAAATAAGATCGCCAAAAATCGCCAAAGTCCTCAAAAATCTCAAAACGTCATAAATATGACAATAAAATAAATTTCATCTCATAAATAGGATATGCACATTCAGCATTAAATATGTGTCAAAGGTTCAGACCACAGGCCCTCAAAAAAAAAGTTTCGGGAGGCTGGGGGGTATAATGTGAAGTTTCGAAGCATGGCGTTGTGTACAGAGACCCCACATTTTATTTCCTCTACCACACACCCCACTATGTTTTGAGGGCCTGTTGTCCAGACATATCCTGTGAAATCTATTGGGATAGACGCAAAAATCGAGAAAGCCCCATAAAGTTCGAAAAAGTTATAAATGTGACCAAAATTTACATTGCATCTCATACATATCTACACATCTTCAAACCATGCTACACAAAGCTCTCAAAAGCTGCTGATAACATGAGGCAGCACCTAAAAGGTGCAACAACCCCTCAGCCAGACAGTTTTAGTCAGTGTATATTGGTACACAATGAATGAAAAATGCATATGTAAAAGCCTGAAAGATTTGGTTGAATGCAGAAGATGCTTTAGCAGTGGCTTGTAAAAGATTACAATATGATAAATTCAGTGTGGGATGTTGGATGCATTGAAGGATTATAATAAATATTTTGACATAGCGTGTGCGAAAAATATGGCGGAAGAAATATTCTGAACAAAAACAAAAGGCTTCAAGCCATTTTGGCTTTGAACCCTAATAATAATCTAAACAATAATAAAAGTCTTTGATAGCAATAACTGTATGAATCCCTGTGTACCTGTTGATTGTCTATCTCTTTCCATCTGTGATCAAGCAGAGGATGAAGATGGGTGGATGGCAATCCGAACAGCCTTGTGATATGAATAATATGTTTCATGGACATCAAATTGTATATCTGTGAGTTTGAAATTGGTGAAAATATGGTCAATTGTTGTCCTAAGATCTGTGGTTGGGGTGGGGATTAAGGGAAAGAGCCCATGCTCTTGGAAGAAGTCGTTTATCTTGGTTGTTTCAGCCGACATTAGTCGCTGAACAGTGGCTCCTTAGTGATGTAGAAAGTCCGCCCAATCAGAGAAACCAGTTCTGTCATTCATCGTAAGTTTCTTGATGCACTGATGATGTATATCAAATTTTACAACGGTATCAAGAGATCATTAATGATTTTGCATAAATTAAAGATGGCCGCCTATCCTTCCGGTCATTTAGAGGAACTGATCTTCATTGCGAGTGTCTTGATACATCGATGCTGTATACCAAGTTTCATATAGAACACTTAAATGGTATCCGAGATATATATCATTAAAGATTTTGCATAAATTAAAGATGGCCACCAAGATTTCCACCCAATCAGAGAAACCAGTTCTGTCATTCATCATAAGTATCTTGCTGCATCGATGATGTTTACCAAATTTTATATCGAGCACTTAAACGGTATCAGATATAGAGATCATTAATGATTTTGCATAAATTAAAAATGGGTGGCCATCCTTCCCGCCTCTCAGAAAAATTGATGTAGTTATTCAGTGCAAGTCAAGTCTCTTGATACATCGATGCTGTATACCAAGTTTCGTATAGAACACTTCAATGGTATCAAAGAAATACATCATTAAAGATTCTGCATGAATTAAAGATGGCCGCCAAGGCTTTGACCTAATCAGGAAAACTGGTTCGGTCATTCATTCAAAGTTTCTTGATGTATCGATAATCTCTACAAAGTTTCACACTGAACAGCAAAATGGTTTCCGAGATACACAAGATTCATGGTTTCGCATAAATTAAAGATGGCCGCCAAAGTTTCCACCCAATCGAGTCCAGATTCAATAGGGTTCTGGGTAATGAGCATATGGATGTGCACGGCAAGTTTGGTGTGCCTAGGGTAAGTCGTTCTAAAGAAAGCTTGGTAACAAGAAGTTTCGTATAGAACACTTCAATGGTATCAAAGAAACACATCATTAAAGATTCTGCATAAATTAAAGATGGCCACCAAGGCTTTCACCTAATCAGGAAACTGGTTTGGTCATTCCTTCAAAGTTTCTTGATGTATCGATAATCTCTACAAAGTTTCACACTGAACAGCAAAATGGTTTCCGAGATACACAAGATTCATGGTTTCGCATAAATTAAAGATGGCCGCCAAAGTTTCCACCCAATCGGATCCAGATTCAATAAGGTTCTGGGTCATGAGCATATGGATGTGCACGGCAAGTTTGGTGTACCTAGCTGGGTAACGAGAAAGCTGTGATGGTTTCGCATAAATTAAAGATGGCCGCCAAAGTTTCCAACCAATCGGGTCCAGATTCAAAAGGCTTGTGGTTGACCACCCAACAATTCTGTATACCAAATTTGAAGTCTCTAGAAGCAACGGTTCGGTTTCTAGATCGATCACAAGAATTGTTGACGACCGGACGACCGGACGAACGACCGGACGACCGGACGTACATGCCAACGACAAGACCCCGCAGCCTAATAGGCTGAGGGGTAAAAACGGCCTGGACAGGTCCCAAATAGCCCAGGAGTTTACGTGTGAAACATGATTCAGAAACACCCAGTGAAAACAGTTGCCCTAGTTGATTTCACAAGAACATGGTTTATATATACTTGGATAGATGCAGAAATCTACGAGGCTTCTGATGAAAACTGTGGGGTATTTGTTTACACAAGGTTAAGTGTGACGAACAGAAAGACAAGATTATTCAGCTATAATATACTATAAACTGCATTTTGGCAACCATGACAATTTTTTTTTTTTTTTTTGTGGCTTCTCAAAATGACTCTAATTAGACCAAAAAAACACGTTTTGCAGGACCTCCTATTTCAATTCACCATGATACTAAGACGGTCAGATATAGAAAGAGTTCAGATGAACAGTATTGTCGCCATTTTGATTTCAAAGATGCCTCACTCAGAAAGACAATAAAATACAGATAAGTTATTTACTGATATTCTGGTAAGCATGAACAGATTTGCCAATCATACTTTTCACTATTTATGCTCATTAGTAGTGTTTCTGCACCTACATGGCCTGAATGGGGGGGGGGCACTTTCATTTTAAATTTAAAATGGCGACCATGTGGGGTACCAGAAAATTGATGTTTTCGTCATATTTCTTCAAAAAATTTCCTTTTCTGTATGGAAAGGTTGGCAAAACTATTAAATATAAGATTATTATTTACTAATTTATCATGCAGTAAAACTAAAATAAATACTGACCGAAAAATTGTCCAAAATTGTTCTTTTGAAAATGACGTCACAGTGACGTCATCATGGTGGCCATCTTGGATTTTTTACATTTTCTTGTAGAGCTTGACCCAATGATATATTGGAGTAAGTTTCACTCATCTAGCCTTAGCGAAAATATATAGGGGAGGGCACCCCCCTCCCCCCCCGCCCCGGCTGCGGTAAACCCCAAATCGCCCCGGTCAGATACTGTTAACATTTGGATGACCCTTAACCCGCAATATTACTAGAGCAAAATCATGCCGTGGAATAAAATATTACATGAATAACACAACTATCAATTTTTCAGAAAATGTGAATATTGGAGGTTCAAAAAGTTTCCTGGTGACGTAGAATCCCACTTTACCCGTTAACAGTTATTCCTACCGCATTCCACTTCACCAGAAACAATTTGAAGCAATATTGGACAAGATGTGTTGTGAGTGCAAATATCACAAGTTAACGTGAGATTTGGAGATGGTCCCCTAATAAATCCAAGATGTGGATATTGCAAACGGTTTCAGAGATATTGAAGTCTCAACCTGACATATACAGAGATTTTATGCAGCAATATTTAAGATATAACATTGCTCATTGATAGTATATTGGGCAAACTATTTGAGCATGTTTTGGAAAAAATATTTTCCGAAATATTGTTACCACAGGTTACTAAGTGCTTTATGTTGGAAATTTGGTAGTGTTATTAAATTTTAATTACTGAATATTCAGTAACACAGGTCTATGAAATTCGTATCAATAAAAAGTCACTTCAACTTGTTTCTGAATGTTCTTGAAATAAGACGCTTGGTTACTAGTTACTATGACAACCATAGTTCTGAAAATATTGGCGAGCAAATCACAAAATCACAAATGCAATGGCATGTTAACACAATATTCATTGAATGTAAAACAAATCAGATTCATGTGTATTTTAAGAAATGAAATATATAGTATCTGTCTATCTAATTATCTCACTAGTTCATCAGTTCACTGCGTGATGTCATCAAAGCATATTTGCATACCATATTTGTACAACACCTAAACAATCTTTGAAGTGCAATATGTCAGCAGCCAATAGCAATATTTAGGAATATTCTCATGACATAAATGTTGAAAATTTCAGAAAAGAAATATGGCAACTTAATCTTTCCCCACATAATGTTTCATTCGGGTTCCCCCTTTAAAAACGTAATAACTTAGGAAAATTAGGAAATAATTAGCTGATATGAAAGATAAGAAAGATAGAAAATAATTTTGGAAATTTAGAAAAATCCTCTGATCGGAGGGGTATGCAAATATGCTCAGAATAACCGCAGTATGATAGGCTATACGGTATTATAATTTCCAATGAATTGAGTTCGATAAAAGAAATAATTAAAAACTACCGCATTCTTGGTTGATCGTAGACGTTACCGAACTGAAATTTTGAAACAAATCCCGACCATAATTGAGATACGGTGTACCAAAAAAAGCCCTAAGTTTTTTAGCATTTCTTTCATGCAAATATTCGGACATTTGTCGCATCAGGGTAACATGGATTGCATGCCTCTCTCGTAGCTATGACATCATATGATTATCGCGCATTTACTTTCAGCTTTGCACCCTTCGTGGCATGATTTTTGTGAACAACTCGAAGAATAACCTAAATGGACGCCAAAATCTTTCAGTAAAAAAATTCTATAATTTATTTCACCGCCGACCGCCAGCGCAGTTTCATCGTGGATAATCAAAACTTAATGCTGATGTGTCCTATTCCAGTACTTGTTTTGATTTTCCGCCATGTAGCTTCTCTGGTGATAGGCAGTGAAGTCAATTCGATTTTTCCGATTTCAACGCCCATTCAGGTTGATTAATATTTTTGCACATCTCTCTCATCAAAATTAATTAATTCTCTCAGCAAAAATCATGCCAGGAAGGGCACATAGCTAATAGGAAGTGCGCGATGATAATCATATATAGTTATTACCGCGGCATGGGAATAGGCTACAGGGATCAGATGTTATACGAGTTTGTGGTCACTGGTTAATTTTGCAAGCGTGCTAAAAAAAATACTACTCACATGTTCGTCTTTGCCAAATTACGTACCAGATGTTTGGGTTGCCAAAATCTGAAAATCCTTAAATTTTCCCACTGCTGTTTTTCTTTATCCGTGTTGTATATCCAAAATAGTATGCATTAAATCAGTACAAATGACAAACCTTGTCAAGTACATTCGAGTTTTGTTCCAGAGTGGTCCAGAGTGTTCAGCCAATCAGATTTTCTCAGTTTGAAAAACAGAGGAAATACGATTGGCTACAAATAAAACGAATACACATTGGTTATTCCGAGACAATACGACTGTTGCTTCAATAATTATTATTGGCTACCGCATACAGAAGCTTTTCTAATTTTCGGCGGCAAATTTTGTATAGACTTATTATTCAGATGTGAGGCCTTCTCTATTATGCCTGCATGTGATCTATCCAATACACAGAATGAAGGTGAGAATATCCACAATTAAGGCGAGAATGCATATTCACACTTCACATTGTTAGTCGCTGACCCCCCTCTAAGACTTGTAGCTTGATTTCAAATGGTACATTCACCTTCGTACCATTTATATTAGACATTTGCTCTATTCACATTGAAATAAACAATACGTAAAACTATACCAGTGACATACAGTCTTTGCTGTGGAAGACTGCAAAAAGTTCGTTGACCCATGTCCCAAAAGTAAATAACAACTACACATAAATTTTCTCCAAACTCGACCCGAAGATAAAATTTTCATAAAAAATTGTGGGCTAATTTGGTTGCGATGAATAAAGTTAACTGTCATCACCATCATCATCATTTTATTTCACTCCAACCACACAGGGTGGTACGATGGGTACAACCATGTACATATATTATGGCCACATATACATTGTATCAAACTTATGAATATATATACATTATGTATATTAAAATATACATTAATTACAAATATATGTTTAACAGCAGATTCATTAATATTTACAGAGTACAATACCCTCATTGATAAATTTGCATATTTTTTCCAGTTTACGTAGATCTTCTGTTTGAAAAGGATCTCTTAACTTGATCACATTGATAACTTGATCACATTCGGTCTAACATAAGTATATCGTGCTAGATATTTTGAACATAAAATGGAACTCATCTCCAATACTGTTTGTTTCACACGCTGCTATGTATCTTTCGGCCTTTGTGGTTTGACGCCATCTTCCTGTTTCTATCGGGAGTTTATGACTACAAGTGTGAAATTTTGATACGATTTTTCTGCTTTTTTTCGTCAAGTAATTTCGGGTAACTTTTCAAATGAAATTCCGTTTTGTATATTCCGTAGATAACGCCTTTTGAGGAGTAGTATATCGCTATATACCATTTCTGAATAAAACCTGATCTATAAGTGTTGTTCTAAAATTAAAAAACTTAAAAGACAGCATTGTTAACACTTTGGGAGTTCCATTGAATTCAGTATCATATAATATAGATTTAGCATGGTTTAACCAGGGATATTTAGCTATATCTCTTTGGGCATAAATAAAATTGTATAGTACATACGCGAGTTTTTTTCTTTTCCCTCAATAAATTTCAACCAGTAGGAGACCGTTCTTATACACACACTTTGATGTATAGCCGGTACACCCCGATTTCTCCATGAACCATAAAATTCGGCGAAGATTTCTTGATTCCTAAAATTCTTTCACAAAATTGTAAATGAAACGATTCGGCAATGTTTATTTTCTCGAAACCCCAGATTTCACAACCACATAAAACGATTGGTTGTACCACTTGATCAAGACGTTTTAGCTGACAATCACTAGGTGAGGACAGATTTCGAGTTTTCCTATATACACCAAATAGAGCTTGTAATGCTTTCGCAATGAGTTGCTTACTTGTAGATAAGTATTTACCAGTCTCAGAGAGATGATCACCCTGTCCTCGTCATAAAGAGTCACACAAATGTTGCCCTATCTGGCGTATTGATGAAGTTAACCCAATAGCTGGCCTGGGCAATTTGGGGCCTGCGTGCATAAATATTTCTCTTATCTCTTGAGCTGGGGGCTGAAACTCATCACATCATACCATTGGTGGGTAAAGCTCTACCAGAAAATCCAAAATGGCTGTTTCACACGCTGCTATGCGAGTATCTTTCGGCCTTTGTGGTTTGACGCCATCTTCCTGTTTCTATCGAGAGTTTATGACTACAAGTGCGAAATTTTGATAGAATTTTTCTGCTTTTTCCATGTAATTCCAGATAACTTTCCAGATAAAATTTCGTTTTGTGTATTCTGTAGATAACGCCTTTTGAGGAGTAGTACATATCGCTATACCATTTCTGAATAAACTGACCTTTAAGGGTTTGTTCTAAAATTTTTAACAAACAGACAACATTGTTAACACATTGGGAGTCCCATATATATAATCGCATCCAGTATATCATATAATATAGATTTAACATGGTTTAACCAGAAATATTTAGCTATATTTCTTTGGGCATAAATAAAATTGTATATTACATACGCCATTTTTTTTCCTTCTTCTTTTCCCTTAATCAATTTCAACCAGTACGAGACCGTTCTTACACACACTTTGATATATAGCGGGTACACCACGAGTTCCCCATAAACCAGAAAATTCGGCGACGATTCTTGATTCATAAATTGTTTTTACAAAATTGTAAAT
>JAVTVY010015446.1:0-66866 GCA_036873755.1 Hanleya hanleyi
GTTGTGCAAGTGAACCTCTTGGTGGTTGACAGAGTGTCTGATGAAACGGCCAGGCCGCCTCCCTTTTATAGCACGCTAGCTGGTGATCTATTTTTAGCACACTCAGTTCAACTATCCCCAAGTCGAGGGCCGAGCCGTGACATCTTCGGTAACATCCGTGTCTCTTCGGTCACCTCCGTACCGTCAACGATCAACATGTAGACATATAGAGTAGGTACGGCATGTTATGGTATTCATCAGTGCATGAGTGACGCATTCAGCCGATGGGAGTGGTCGGTCAGCTTGGTAACGAAAAACGTAACATTGGTCACGCTCTCCACTGTCCACTTGGTGTTGGGGCGTTGTTGTTGGGCCCATTCCAAGGGATCCACGGTGTCCAGTTTCTCCAGCATCGTCTCTAGCGACACTCGGTTAATGATGGTAAACGGTTGGCCAAATACCCGGATGTTACTACTCGGGTAAAAATATCGGACTTGGACTGTCTCTTTATGCTGCAGCACATAACCAAACGCCAGATTCAATTTGAAGGCCGTAGTTTGATCATTGAAGATGGCTTCGACGTAGCTACGTAGACGGGCGAGGTCAGTCAGTCGGAAATTGTAGATATCTTGAATAGGGCGATGACGGTAGAAACAGTGCCGGATCATGGGCCAATGGCGCCGATAAATGTCACTCACTGGATGGTCTTCGTGTGACAGATCGCTGGGAACATTTATCGCTTCGTCCACGAAGTGTACTTTGCCCTCCACGTCGTACAAAATCTGGCCCAAGGTCTTGTCGTCGGAATTTGACTGTTGAATTAGGACGACATCATCATCGGCCCTCGTGCGATGGGTGGGAGTTCCCCCTGTTTCGATATTGATGCCTACGGGCTCTTCTATCTACAAACGTGGCTGCGGAACAGGGTGTCGTGTGCGTTGGTGTCGCAGCAACTGACTGGTCAGTTTGAAAAGCCGACCACATTCTTCGCATGGACGCTTGGGTACTTCATGGCGTGCACGTGTGTGGCGCTGTAAATGATCCGGGCGCTGAAACGACAGTGTACATATCGTACAGTTATACCGGGCGGTTCCTTCGTGCTTGGTAGCCTCATGGCGGCGCAAGTCGTGCAGACGAGTGAATGATTTCGAGCACGTAGTACAAGTGAACATCTTGGTGGTTGACAGAGTGTCTGATGAAACGGCCAGACCGCTTCCCTTTTATAGCACGCTAGCTGATATCATGTTCGGGCACTTCCGTGTCTCTTCGGATGTAAAAGTCCCCGGATGTAAAAGTGCCCGAATGTTTACGAATGTTCCACCATTCTGGACTTCTATCAGGTCCATGTCCAGAAGCTCTCATACGCCGCCATTTTGGAGCCGCCATGTTGGATCCGCCATTTTGGAACCGCCATCTTGGATATGTCCCATAATGCACCGGGTCAAAATACTCGCTTCTGATTGGACGAGAGCTCTGTGACGGATTTTAAATACTCGCTTCTGTTTGGTGTACGTCGCTAAAGGTGACCGGAACTGACCTTTGACCCCGGCGCGCGCGGTGTAAAGGTTTCCACCGCGGTGCGGTGGAAACCTTTGCGCGAGATGTTCACTTGCACAACCTTCCAGAAGCTGTTTACTCGTCTAGATACGTTACGACGCCACGAGGCCTCCACCCACAACGATGCTCGGTATACTTGTATAATCTGCGCACGGTCATTCAATCGGAAGGATCGTTTACTGCGTCATGAGAGGGTAATCCACGCGGGTGCGACGGTACTATGTAATGATTGTGGTCGACTCTTCAAACGACCCAGTCGGTTTAGACAGCACCAACGTTTGATGCATGCCCCGTCTCTACGGTTTGGGCGACAACTTTCCACTAAAGAGGAGCCGCGGAAGGTCAGACCCAGTGAAGATGAACCCGGAGAGACGAACGCCACTGGTGATGCGATGACGAAGAGCCTGCCTATACCCACGGTCCAGGAGGGCCTGGATATCCAGCCGGACCCCTCCGTTACGGTTTCGAGTCATACGCCTGACAACATCGAACATTTTCTGGACGAGCCCATAAATGTTCCTAGCGATCTCTTACAGGACGCCCAGCCAGTGAGTGACATTTATCGGCGCCACTGGTCCATGATACGGCACTGTTTCTACCGTCATCGCCCTATTCAATATATCTACAATTTTCGACTGACCGACCTCGCCCGTCTACCTAGCTACGTGGAAGCCATCTTCAAAGATCAAGCTACGTCCTTCAAATTAAATCTGGCGTTTGGTTATGTGCTGCGGCATAAGGAGACAGACCAAGTCCGATACTTTTACCCGAGCAGTAACATCCAGGTATTTGACCAACCGTTTACCATCATTAACCGAGTGTCGCTACAGACGATGCTGGAGAAACTGGACAACGTGGATCCCTTGAAATGGGCCCAACAACAACGCCCCAACACCAAGTGGACAGTGGAGAGGGTCACCAATGTTACGTTCTTCGTGACCAAACTACGGAATATTCCCATCGGGTGAATGTATTCACCCAGGCACTGATAGATACTCAGAATGCACAAACATGTATCTGAGGATATGTTGCCTCAACGGTTTCCTGGGCTGCCCGATGATGATTACAATAAACGGTTCAAAGCGAACATGGCCGAAGATGGAACTTTCTGGAATGGAGACTTCTGATTGGACAAGAATACATCTAACGGACAGGAACGAATATGACAGATGCAAATGGTGGTCTCTAATTGGACAAGAGTGTTCTTGAATTGTAACACCAAGTGGATAATGGAGATATTGACCAATGTTGCGTTCTTCGTGGTTAAACTGACCACCACCTCCATCGGATGAAAGTATTCACCCACGCACTGATAGATACTCAGAATGCGCAAACAACTATCTGAGGATATGTTGCCTCAACGGTATCCTGGCCTGCCCGACGATGATTAGAATAAACGGTTCAGATGGCACTTTCTGAAATGGAGACTTCTGATTGGAGAAGAATACATCTAACGGACAGGAACGAATATGAAACATGCAAATGGTGGCCTCTGATTGGATAAGAATCTTCTTGAATTGTAAATATACCCAACGCGGCTCCCCAGCGTGGGTATGATGTAACATTGGGGAAAATAAACTATATGAAAAAAACTTCTTGTTGTTGTTGTTCTCTCATGTGTCATCCTTGTTGTTGTTGCTGTTGTTGTTCTCTCTCTGGTCTATATCATGGCGTTATGTTAGAGTGTTAAGGTGTAACGACGGGCGTTGACGGGCATCACCGCATTTCGAAGAATTAGTGACAATTCCATGGAATATCAGAGCTTCTGAGCTATTTCACCAGGGCGTTGAAGCATTAAGAATGGTGTTGGTGGGCGTTGCTACAAGATGACACCTCACACGGTCCATTTGGACCGCGGATGGTCCATCTCTACACCAAATAACATCCTTCACTGCTAAAAAAGGCCCACTTTCGCTACAACTTGTACTAATGACGTCACCAATGACGTCACAGATGCTATAAATATCCCTGAAATCAGGGTCTATACTCCGAGAGCTACAACATGATACCCCACACGACGCATTCGCAACGCGGATGGTCCATCTCTACACCAAATACCTTCCTGCACTGCCCCAAAAGGCTCACTTTCGCTAATACTCCTACTGATGACGTCATCGATGACGTCACAGATGCTTCGGACATGCCTCAATTCGGAATGTACACCCCGGGAGCTACAAAATGACACCTCACACGACGCATTCGGAGTAAGGATGATGCATCTCTACACCAAACTCACCCTCACGCACCCACAAAATGTCCACTTTCGCTACTACTCGTACCGATGACGTCATCAATGACGTCACAGATGACGCGGACACCCCTCCAATCGGAATGTACACCCCGAGAACTACAAGATGACACCTTCCAGGACGCATTCGAACCGTGAATAGCCCATCTCGACCCCAAATACCTTCATGTACTGCCCGAAAATGTCCACTTTCGCTACTACTCGTACCGATGACGTCACCGATGACGTCACAGATGACGCGAACATCCCTCAAATCGGAATGTACACCCCGAGAACTACAAGATGACACCTTCGAGGACGCATTCGAACCGTGAATAGCCCATCTCGATCCCAAATACCTTCATGTACTGCCCGAAAATGTCCACTTTCGCTACTACTCGTACCGATGACGTCACCGATGACGTCACAGATGACGCGGACATCCCTCAAATCGGAATGTACACCCGAGAACTACAAGATGACACCTTCCAGGACGCATTCGAACCGTGAATAGCCCATCTCGACCCCAAATACCTTCATGTACTGCCCGAAAATGCCCACTTTCGCTACTACTCGTACCGATGACGTCACCGATGACGTCACAGATATCGCGAACATCCCTCAAATCGGAGTGTACACCCCGAGAACTACAAGATGACACCTTTCAGGACGCATTCGAACCGTGATTAGCCCATCTCGACCCCAAATAACTTCCTTCGCTGCCCCAAAATGGCCACTTTACTTACTACAACCAACTGCGCATGCGCAGATTAACGCGACATACATTCAAAAACACAACATTCTGACTCTACCCCACACAAGCTTCACTTTGACACCTCACACGACCCATTCGAACCGTGATTAGCTCATCTCTATCCTGAACACACCCCTACATACCCCCCAAAATACCTGTTTTCTATAATACGGGCCAGGCTGCGCATGCGCAGACTATTGAACACGGACGGACCATTAGTGTAGTCAAGTGCTCCTCCACGAGAGCTTCAAAATGGACCTCACTCAGGCCCCATTGGACCATGGTGGCCCACCTAGACCCAACATGTCCACCCCGTGGCAAATTTTCCTTGCCCATAGCCATGCAGTATGGGCCTATGGGCCACTACCCAGCCTCGACGGCTTTTTTTCAATTTCACCGATTCGCACGGGGACACTTCCTATCATGTTCTAAATGACGAGACGAGTAAAACGAGACCCCACAACCCTACCGCAAATGTATAGAAGTGGGTTTCCCAGTAGGACAAACATTGAACCTATACCCCCAGTATGGGTCTATATGCAGAACTCGGTAGGCTTTTCAAAAATTTGCGATTCACTTTGGGGACACTTCCTATCGTGTTCTAAATGACGAGACGAGTAAAACGAGACTCCACAACCCTACCGCAAATGTATAGAAGTACGTTTCCCAGGGGGGATAAACATTGATCCTATACCCTCAGTATGGGACTATATGGGGTTCGGTGACTTTTTTCAAAAATTTCACCGATTCGCACGGGGACACTTCCTATCATGTTCTAAATGACGAGACGAGTAAACGAGACCCCACAACCTATACCGCAAATGTGGAGAAGTAGGTTTCCCAGTAGGATAAGCGACAGTCTATACCCCGGCCATGTATGGGTCTATGGGAGCCTCAGTGACTTTTTCAAAATTTCACCGATTCTTGCAGGGACACTTCCTATCATGTTCACAAATGACGAGACGAGTAAAACGAGACCCCAACCCTACCGCAAATGTATAGAGTACGTTTCCCAGGGGACAAACGTGATCCTATACCCTCAGTATGGGGGACTATGAGGCTATATCGTACTTTTTCAAAAATTTCACCGATTTGCACGGGGACACTTCCTATCATGTTCTAAATGACGAGACGAGTAAAACGAGACCCCACAACCCTACCGCAAATGTATAGAAGTACGTTTCACAGGGGGACAAGCATTGATCCTATACCCTCAGTATGGGACTATATGAGGCTATATCGTACTTTTTCAAAAATTTCACCGATTCGCACGGGGATACTTCCTATCATGTTCTAAATGACGAGACGAGTAAAACGAGACCCCACAACCCTACCGCAAATGTATAGAAATACGTTTCCCAGGGGGACAAACGCAGTAGAGCCCTATACCCTCGTATCAGGACTATATATGGGTTCAGGTGACTTTTTCAAAAAAATTTCACCGATTCGCACGGGGACACTTCCTATCCATGTTCTAAATGACGAGACGAGTAAAACGAGACCTCACAACCCTACCGCAAATGTATAGAAGTACGTTTCCCAGGATGGTCCTATACCTCCCATACCCATATAGGCATTTTACCGTAATTTAGGATAAAGTCCGTATTCCGTATTTTTTCAGGAAAATTTTTACATACACCCACCCTGGAACTAGGGGAAGATAACTCTGTTGATAGACAAGCCCCGTTAAGCCCGGCGACCTATATACCCCTCATACCCCATATAGGCATTTTTCCAGGTTTTTCGATAAAGTCCGTGTTCCGTATTTTTTTTTTCAGGAAAAATTTTACATGCACCCACCCAGCCATCAAATACCCCTTCACCTAGGCTTCACGTTGATACCTCACTCGACCCCATTCGACCATTAGGGGCTCCCCTAGATGCCAAAACGTCTATTTTCATACCCTTGGGCCACCGCGCATGCGCAGAATGACCCTAATTCAACCCCACACCCAGTCCATCAGATGCCCCTTCATGAATGCTTCACTTTGATACCTCACTCGATCCCATTGGACCATTAGGGGCTCCCCTAGCTCCAAAAAGGCTATTTTCATGCCCTTGGGCCACCGCGCATGCGCAGAAGGCCGATATGTCAACCCCACACCCAGTCCATCAGATGCCCCTTCACGAATGCTTCACTTTGATACCTCACTCGACCCCATTGGACCATTAGGGGCTGCCCTAGCTCCAAAACGTCTATTTCCATACCCTTGGGTCACCGCGCATGCGCAGAATGCCGATATTTCAACCCCACGCCCAGTCCATCAGATGGCCCTTAACGAATGCTTCACTTTGATACCTCATACGACTCCATTGGCCCATTAGGGACTCCCCTAGCTCCAAAACCGCTATTTCCATACCCTTGGGCCACCGCGCATGCGCAGAATGCCGATATTTCAACCTCACACCCAGCCCATCAGATGCCCCTTCACGAATGCTTCACATCGATACCTCACTCGACCCCATTGGTCCATTAGGGGCTTCCCTAGCTCCAAAACGTCTATTTCCATACCCTTGGGCCTCCGCGCATGCGCAGAATGCCGATAGTTCAACCCCGCGCCCAGCCCATCAGATGCCCCTTCACATATGCTTCACTTTGATACCTCACTCGACCCCATCGGTCCACTAGGGGCTCCCCTAGTTCCAAAAAGGCTATTTTCATACCCTTCGGCCGCCGCGCATGCGCAGAAGGCCGATATGTCAACCCCACACCCAGCCCATTAGATGCCCCTTCACCTAAGCTTCACTTTGATACCTCACTCGACCCCATCGGTCCACTAGCGGTCCCTACAGATTGCCGAACACTTCCACGAAAACCCACGGTTTTGGGACTACTTTCGGTCCGCGGAGGCAGACCGCATCACCGCCAGACCGCATCACCGCGGAGAAATACATGCCCCCAAGGTCACGCCCCATTCACCCAGACCGGAAGTGACGTCATACCTGCGCACAACACTCCTGCGCACACCGCCCCAATACCGCCTCAAAACCTCCCCATTTTTTTTTCTGCGCATGCGCAGTGAGGCGCTATTCTATCAATTTACCCTTTATGCACTACTTGTACCGGTACTTCATGCATTTGAATCATCTGCTCCTATATCATATGTATTACAGTAGAGAAAATAAGTGTGTCTAATTTAACCTTTTTCTGTATGTAGATATGTAGTGTTGTCAAGTAAACATCATGAAGGTTTTACCAACTGGCCCTCCAAAGTATCATGGAACTGGAACTCTATGGACACAGGACCTCACAGAGATTTAGTAGGTAGGTAATGTGAATAGGACTACGACTGCTAGAGGTAAAACAAATAAATAAATAATCTGTGATTATTTAAACATTTCACGACACGGAGGTTTGACATGTTCAATAGAATAGTGCTGGTAACACCTACCAAAAGTTACTAATAATAAAGAAATAAATTTACTTTTTTTTAATTTTGGTAACCAGCCATTTTATTTAAGTTGATATTGTTAACATTGTAATCCCTCATTCGGCTATACTTATATTGCTGAACTTCTGTTGTTTATTATAACAGGTGACCTAGCCAGTGCAATTCGTAATAAAACCAAACTCCATTTTGGTCTCTACCATTCCTTGTACGAGTTCTTCAACCCTTTATACCTCCAGGACAAGGCTAATAAATTCACTACACAGGAGTTTGTCAAGGTAAATATAACTACATATAACTACTTCATATAAGGTCGACGCGAGAAATATGTCACCTAATTGTCTTGGGGTACTGGGCCGGTCCAAACCTTATCCAACTGTTATTTCGATAGGGAGATCGCGTGCCCTTTTTATACTACTCATCGCACTACTCATCGCGCATGCGCAGTCAACCCATTCTACTGTAGGGTGCAAGCCTGGCCCATGGAATCTCAGGTAGTGAAAACCCCAGGTCTCTCGCCCCACCCTATCCCGCGCCACACCTATGCGACTCGCTGTACAGTGAGTAAAGCGGAGTAGGAGGAGGAGGAGGAGTAGGACACGCCACGGATTATACTAGGTAGATGGTATCCGCAACACCCAGTTTGGGGGAATATATATCTTCCACAACATAAATAACATGCTGATAGATCGACGTCTGATTCAAGAGAACGACTATTGGTCTTTCAACATTTTCCTCACATATTATTGCATTCATAAAATGACAGACCTTCTAAAGCAGTTGTGTTTCATCAATGTGGGACGGTATGTACTTTTGGGTATTTATTTATTTATTTATTTTTGCTCTAGTTTTTCAGTAGACACTACCTGACAGAGCTGAAATTTCACTGGTGCCATTTTTTCATTCAGCATCTTGGCCGCCATCTTGGATTTCAAGAGGCCCATATATACCGGAGATTTATACCACCTATTTCGGGTTTTAATAATGTCCCGTCAAAAGGATTACTATTTGGAATTCAAGATGGATACCCAATTCCAAGATGGCAGCCATATGACTGAGTTTTTAGTCCCGTATTCTACGACATATAACAGGATTTCAATGATTGTACCTCATTTTCGCACCATACCAACTTCCGGACAATATATTAAAGAAGCTGCTATCATCTGCCGCTGCAAAGCGATTGGGGACAAGGAATGTCACTTTCCCGTCTGACTGTTCATTCCAAGTCGCCGTGAGAAATGTTACAGATCTGCGAAAAGAAAATTTTAATAACATATTGTTTTCTTATCACTATATGGTAGCTCGTAAGTGAGATTGCTTTTTCTAAAATTATATATATATAATTTTCTGCATTATCACCCGGGTGGAAATTATTCTTATTCGGGTAATATTTCCACCCAAATGATAATAATTTCCACTCAGGTGATAATAATATCACCCGGGTTAGACTAATTTCTACTCAGGTGAAAATGCAAAAGAAAATTAATCTAATTAAAAAAAAATAGATGAATAAAAATGTCTCTTATGAGCCAACGGGAAAATTCAACTGCTCTGGTTTTCATTGGTTTAGCGCGGATACCCACATTATTTCTGGAACGAAGATTTGACCTGGTGTGAATGTCGGGAACAGGGAAGTGTAACTATGGTACAGACATATGGTACCTATTGCAATGCTCCAGATGCACCGATCTTTAACTTCAAAATGGCTATTGTGATAGCTCTCCATTCTACTGACATCAAAGACTTGAAATAGATTATATTTCAGCAAACATCACCTCTTTACGTAGCCTAGAACCCATTATATTGATGAAAATAGGTAAAAATTGCAGTCATTTTGAAATCAAGGTCGTCATATCAGTGGCGTCGGAAGATAGTTCTGACTGGGGGGGCACTATCCTAGCACTTTAGGCGAAGCTCCGGGGTTCTAGACGGCCGTATAAGGAGCGTTTTGAGCGATTTCCGATGAATAAAACGCTTATTTTTCTCAGATATTTCACCTGTTTTAATACTAGTTTGGTAAAAAAAAATAATAAAAAATTGCTAACACACACACAGAAAACTTCCGCACGTAATCCGGGTATTCGATTAATATAACTCCGTCTTCATTTCCGTCAAATAAACCACTATCCTACTTACATTTTGCTTCGGAGGAAATCAAGGATATCACGCTGGGGTCTGCTTTGGGAATGTATTAAGATGGGTTTGAAAACGATGCGTAGAACCAAAGTGCTGACCTTACAGTTTAGATCATTTGATGCATTGGTACACAAAATTTTGCAAACTAAATCTTCAAGTTGGAAAAAATACTGTGAATATTGCCTGCAATCGGGAACTTGGACGATTCCCACTTATAATTAGATATCCATGCAAGCATATTGAACTACATGCTGCATCTTGAAAACAATACCGACCGGTTCATTCTTCAAGATGCAGTCCTCTGTAGCAAAGCACTAGAAAACGATGGAATTGGATGGCATAGCTATTCATCATTAATGATGCAGAAAAATAATATCAGTGCTGAGGACTAATTGCCACTGCAGCCCACTAGAAAACACATATCCCCAAAAGTAAAAGACAAATTGAAAACTATAGGCCCTATACATACAATTCTATCAAGACAAACTACGCGAGTCCGAAAAATTACTTCACTACAAATATACAGAAGAAACATATTCTATATTTTGTATCATTGGGGTCGCTGGTTCGAATGCCAAAATCTGGGGGGCACAAACATACTTGTGCCCCCCTTGGTTTTCATCTGGGGGGCACGTGTCCCCCCCCCCCCCCGGCCCCCCCGCTTCCGACGCCCGTGCATATATGTGGATGAAAAACATGTTACCGGTACATAAGAATTTCTCACACCTTGATGTTAGTTGTATTTTATTAAAGAGGAAGACAATGCCAGAGCTATACGAACTGGTGAATAGGTACAACCCTGAGATAATCTGGTCAGACGGACAGTGGGAAGCAGACTCGACTTACTGGAACTCTACCAACTTCTTGGCCTGGCTTTACAATGAAAGGTGAGTTGACGTGTAGATACCCAACAGCTATCAGTACTGAGAGATAGCCTCGATCAATACGCAAATGCGCCCAGGTATCTCAACCAAGCATTGCGGCATCTAACACAAGAAGAACGAAACATTCGACAACTACATAAAAGGGATATAATTAGATAACCAGTATATGAGATGTTCTGGATTATTCCACTTGTGCATTTACGATTTGTTATTGGTTTAACAATGGATAGTTGCTTGACATTGGATAGTTGGTTAAGCAATGGGAGAAATTGATGTATGGAATACAGATCGTTGAGTGACAAAGAGATACATGTTGAGAGTGAAGAACGATACTATAGAGATGTGCGTGCAGTAGTCCTCTTGAGATGCTGATCTGTCAGTAGTATATAAGCATGCTTTTCGAGGAACATTTTTTGGGCACCGGGAAAATTCGCCATCTGTTGGTCCATGTTAAATTGCAATCGGGAACCCTCAAATTTCGATCGATAGGGGGCGCCACCAGCTCAAGTCGTCCAATCAGAAGCCGTCATTTTTTTTAAATAGTTCCGAAGCATCACAACCTGTAACCATCTCGGTCATCTATACGCGGTAAGACTTATGGATGGCGAAGTGTACGCAAATGGAAGCATCAATGGCCTGTACAGGGTCCTCGACAATATCGCCATCTATTTGCCCATGTTAAATGGCAAGTGGGGAACCCTCGGTTTCACCATACAATGAAAGGGTCCCAGTGGGAATTGAACCCAGGTCGTTTTATCAAGAGGCAGACACGTTATCCATTAGGCTACGAGTCATATGATACAAACCAAGGTTGAAAATAGCATATATATGTCTACTACCAATGTTAATATATACGGGGAATACCTAAATAGACGTTTTGTGACCGAGGGCGGTCCCTAGTGGACCGATGGGGTCGAGTGAGGTATCAAAGTGAAGCATTCGTGAAGGGGCATCTGATGGGCTGGGTGTGGGGTTGAAGTATCGGCATTCTGCGCATGCGCGGTGGCCAACGGGTATGAAAATAGACGTTTTGGAGCTAGGGGAGCTACTAATGGGCCGATGGAGTCATATGAGGTATCAATGTGAAGCCTTCGTGAAGGGGCATCGGACTGGACTAGCGGCTCGGGCGTTGTCACCATTCTGCGCATGCGCGGTGGCCAAAGGGTATGGAAATAGACGTTTTGGGATCTAGGGGAGCCACTAATGGGCCGATGGAGTTGTATGAGGTATCCATGTGAAGCCTTCGTGAAGGGGCATGTGACTGGACTAGTGGCTCGGGCGTTGTCACCATTCTGCGCATGCGCGGTGGCCAAAGGGTATGAAAATAGACGTTTTGGAGGTAGGGGAGCCCCTAATGGTCCAATGGGGTCGAGTGAGGTATCAAAGTGAAGCATTCATGAAGGGGCATTTGATGGGCTGGGTGTGGGGTTGAAATATCGGCATTCTGCGCATGCGCGGTGGCCAAAGGGTATGGAAATAGACGTTTTGGGATCTAGGAGAGCCTCTAATGGGCCGATGGAGTCGTATGAGGTATCCATGTGAAGCCTAGGTGAAGGGGCATCCAGTCATGGGTGGGTGCATGTAAAATTTTTCCTGAAAAAAACAAAAACGGGACACGGACTTTATCGAAAAATCCTGGAAAATGCCTATATGGGGTATGGGGGGTATATAGGTCGCCGGGCTTAACGGGGCTCGCCTATCAATAGAGTTATCTCCCCCTAGTTCCAGGGTGGGTGTATGTAAAAATTTTCCTGAAAAAATACGGAACACGGATTTTATCCTAAATTACGGGAAAATGCCTATATGGGGTATGGGGGGTATAGGACCATCCTGGGAAACCTACTTCTCGACATTTGCGGTATAGGTTGTGGGGTCTCGTTTTCTTAGTCTCGTCAAGACAAACATGATAGGAAGTGTCGCGGCACGAATCGGTGAAATTTTTGAAAAAGTACCATACAGCCCATATAGTCCCATACTGGGGGTATAGGACCAATGTTTGTCCCACTGGGAAACCTACTTCTATACATTTGCGGTATGGTTGTGGGGTCTCGTTTTCTTAGTCTCGTCAAGACAAACATGATAGGAAGTGTCCCGGAGCGAATCGGTGAAATTTTTGAAAAAGTACCATACAGCCCATATAGACACATATATGATTCTACAAAAGGAATGATCATGCTTGGTGGAGACTTCAATGCTCGGGTGGGTACTGTACAGGAACTTATTAACAATGATGGTGTAGATTTTCACCCACATATACCTGATACATATTTTAATGTAATAACGTCAAATAGAAATAATCAAGATGTAAAAGTGGATACCTTTGGTCGGAAACTCCTTGATCTGAGCCTAGCTCATAAACTAATATTTTTGAATGGTAGAATGGTTGGTGACAGACTTGGCAAATTTACATGTCATACATATAATGGACGCAGTGCTGTAGACTACACTTGTGCAACTGAATCTTTATACCAATACATCAAATATTTTCATATATATCCTTTAACACCACTGTCTGACCATTGTCAACAAGCTGTATATCTCAATCTATTTATAAATCAACCTACAATTCAAACTAAACATAATCAAAAATTTCCTAAACACTTATAGTATGCCTGGAATACAAATACAGCTTAATAATTTTATGATGACATCATACAGGAAAAGTAATGCAGAGGTTGACAAATGTGTTGATGACTTCACACAAATCCTACACACTTTTAATTGTCATGCCACTGTTGTAGTAAAATCTAATAAGACCTCACAAAAGAACAAATGGCACGACAAAGAATGCAAACAAGCTCAGAATAACATGAAAAAAGGCTATAGTAATTACAATTCTAACCAAACTGATGTAACCAGACTAAACTACCATATATTAAAAAAGAATTATAAAAAACTTATTCGCTCAAAAAAACAAGATTATTATACTAACCTAGTGAACCAGTTAAGAGAATGCACATCATCTGATTCATCTAAGTACTGGAAAATCATCAAAACATTAAGTGATCAACCCAAATCAAAGATAGATGCTGATAAACATGTTCTATTGGATCATTTTATAAATTTATCTGATGTACCGGTACATAATTCAGTTAAAAATACAAATTGTCCCACACATCCAAACTCAACCACTGATAATTCATTAAACGAAACCCTGAATAAACCTATTTTAGCTGAAGAGATTCATAGTAATCTGAAGCTTTTAAGACTTAATAAAAGTCAAGGTGAAGATACTATAAGTAATGAACTACTTCGAACTACAATTCCGTTAATCATAGATCAAACGATCAAACTATTTAACATGGTACTAGAGAGTGGTCACTTTCCAGATGCATGGTCAGCATCTACTATTATTCCCCTACACAAAAAGGCAGTAAAATTGACCCGAATAATTATCGGGGCATTGCTCTTAGCAATGTTTTAGGCAAACTATTCGTGAAAATCATAAACACCAGGCTTACAACCCATCTGGAAACTAACGATCTTCTAAGTCGAAATCAAACTGGCTTCCGTAAAGATTATCGTACAACAGACAACATATTCACACTCCGCACTATAATTGATAAATATCAATCCAATAAGAAACCAGTTTATACATGTTTCGTTGATTTCAGGAAAGCTTTTGACTCTGTCAACCGCGATCTTCTTTTTGACAAATTAAAGGAAAAGGACATAAATGGTAAAATATTCTCCATACTAACATCTTTATATGATAACATCAAGTATAAACTCAAGGTCAATGATGAAATGTCGGACAGTTTCCAATCCTATATAGGAGTTCGACAAGGGTGTAGCATATCTCCAACACTCTTCAATATATTTATCGATAATATAAAAAACTTTATACCACAGGATTCTGATCCCGTTCAATTGAATGGATTCAATGTATCACATCTTCTATTTGCAGATGATCTTATGTTAATGTCCGAATCGCCTGAAGGACTACAAAGATGCCTGAACAGTCTAGACATATTTTGTCAAATTAATAAACTAAACGCAAACTTTGAAAAAACAAAAATTGTTATATTCAAGAGAGGACCTAAATGTGTAGATCACAGCTGGCGATTAAATGACACAGAATTAGAAATTGCAGACAGTTACCAATATCTTGGAGTGACTTTTTTCAGAACTGGAAATTTTAATGAATGCACCACTATGTTAGGATATAAAGGATTACGTGCATCTTATGCCCTGCATAACAATCTAGAACATAGAAATATCCCAATAGATATTTCTTGTCATTTATACAAAACTTTAATAAAGCCAGTTATATTGTATGGTTCGGAAGTATGGGGGACAGATTATCTACTTAGAAAAAACACGGACACTTTAAATCCTGAAAAAATTCAGAATAGATTCTGCAAAAGACTTCTAGGGGTTCATAGAACAACGAATAATAATGGTGCTAGAGCAGAATTAGGGATATATCCATTGATGCTTGACATTGCTGTAAGGGCCATAAAATATTATGATTATATTAACAGTTACCCAGACAGGATAACTTATCATGCCTTAGAAGAACAACGCAAATTATATCAGCATCGAACTGGTTGGCTGTACAAACTTACTAAATATATCAACGATACGTTAGGCCTAGATCATAAACAATGCTCTCAATCACAAATAATACAAGCCCTAAACTCTCACTTTGAATACCAATTCAACCAATCTATGCAGGACCATGCTGATGGATCAAGTAACAAAATGAGAACATATCGTATATTAAAAAACAATATTAAGTTAGAGGAATATCTGCTTCTGATTCGTAACACCAAAGTGAGAACATTCCTAGCAAAACTACGTCTCAGTAATCACAAACTGAAAATTGAGACTGGTAGACATACGCGTCCAATCACACCTGTGGAGCAACGCTTATGCCCCAAATGTAATATAAGAGAAGACGAATTCCACTTTGTTATGCAGTGCCAAATTTTCAATATTGAGAGAAAAATTCTTTTTGACAAAATAAATGAGACAAATATTGTCTTTGGTACTTTGACACCGGATGGTAAATTTGTGTATTTATTAACCAATAATGATCGCCTTCAAATAAACCTGATTGGTGATAACCTATACAGTTGGTACAACAAGAGACTTGACCTACTACCATGATACAATGTATATATGTAGTAATGTATGCATTCTGTTTGAATGTTCATGGCTATATGTAGCCTACATATTATGTTCAGTATAGGCTATAGATAAGATACTTGTAGTCTAGTACAGTGTCAGCTCAATAAAAGAGCTACATTTATGAATACCTATGATATGACGGAACGTAAAACTGTATTTCTGACTTCATTGGTATTCTTGTTCTTAACCCTATATTTGGGGTAAGCATTTTACTATGTTTTGTTTTGTACTCTGCCCTGTACCGGGTGTTTGGTGCAATAAACTTGAACTTGAACTTATAGTCCCATACTGGGGGTATAGGACCAATGTTTGTCCCCCTGGGAAACCTACTTCTATACATTTGCGGTATGGTTGTTTGGATTTGTTTTTCACGTCTCGTCAAGACAAACATGATAGGAAGTATCCCGGAGCGAAACGGTGAAATTTTTGAAAAAAGTCACCGAGGCCTGGGTAGGCCCATAGGCATATACTGCATGGCTATGGGTGTATACGGTGTTGGAGTCTAGGTGGGCCACTAATGGTCCGATGGGGTCGAGTGAGGGATCCATGTGAAGCTCTCATGCAGGAGCACTTGACTACACTAATGGTTCGTACGGTGTCAATAGTCTGCGCATGCGCAGCCTGGCCGTAGTATAGAAAGCAGGCATTTTTTGGGGTGTTTGTGGGTGTGTTTGGGTTTAGGTAGGCCCCTATTGGGTCGATGGGATCGAGTGAGGTATCCCTGTGAAGCCTATGTGAGGGAGTATCCGACGGGGTGGGTGTAATGTGGAACTGACGTCATGCTGCGCATGCGCAGTAGCCAAAGGGTATGGAAATAGACGGTTTTTGTGGTCTAGGCGAGCCCCTCATGGGCCTATTGGGTCGAGTGAGCTATCCATGTGAATCCTAGGTGGGGGAGCATCCACCTGGACTAACATTCACGTGGTTTGGTGGGTCTGCGCAAGTGTGTGTGTGACGTCACTTCCGGTTTGGGTGAATGCTCAAACACTACCTCCAACTTTCCCGGCCCGGCCCCGGCCCGGCCCCGGCCCCGCCCCGGCCCCGCCCCGGCCGCAGCGCGCCCCGGGGTTCTCCGGACGCGCGCGTCATCACCAGGGCGTGACCTTTGGACATGTCCAGACTTGTCATCTAGACAAAATGGCGGACTAGACCCGGAGAATACCGAAGAGGTCCCCCCGCAGTGAGTGAGTGAGTGAGTGAGTGAGTGAGTGAGTAAGTGAGTGAGTGAGTGAGTGAGTGAGGCGTGCAAAACGCCTGTGAGGCGTCCCCAACGCCCGTCTCAACGCATAGACGCACTAACGACGTTGAGTGAGTGAGTGAGTGAGTGGTCATATAAGGTCGTTTGTACACCATTAGCCTCAGTCTGTATCCATCCTTTGACCGGGTACCATGTCG
The DNA here is from genome assembly GCA_036873755.1 of Hanleya hanleyi. Taxonomy (NCBI): domain Eukaryota; kingdom Metazoa; phylum Mollusca; class Polyplacophora; order Lepidopleurida; family Hanleyidae; genus Hanleya; species Hanleya hanleyi. The sequence continues at coordinate 17,455 of JAVTVY010015446.1, forward strand.
AGTACATGTCGGTTCTGTCAAAAGACACTCTCTCGTCGCGACAATATGCTCAGACATATGCGTTTAACGCATAGACAAGAGACACCACGAAGTCCCGCTATAGGTCCACCAAGTGGCGTAGGACATCTCTATACGATGACGGTGAGCGGCCCTACGGGGTGTGGAAAGACGCCCTGGGTGATGAAGTTTCTAGAGGAAGGTGTGGCAACCCCAGCTCCGACCCGTGTTGTTTGGTGTTATAGCCAGTGGCAGCCCGCCTACGAAACTACGCGATTACAGAATGTGAGCTTTGTCCCAGGAATTCCTCACGACATAGACGAACCCTATTACTTCGATTCCGAGCAGACCAACGTGGTAGTGCTCGATGATCTGATGAGTGCGGCCAAGGACAATTCGAAAATCGTCGACCTATTCACCAAAGGGTCCCATCATCGCAATCTGTCTGTCATCTATTTGACTCAGAATCTCTTTCCTCAAGGGAAGGCGTCCAGAGATATTGCCTTGAACTGCCAATACTTTGTGTTGTTCTCCAATCCCATTGACAGAGCACAAATCCGTGTGTTTGGTAGTCGAATTTATCCTCAGAACATCGACCATTTCATGCAGGCGTTTCAAGGAGCGACAAGTCGTCCGAACGGCTACCTGTTCGTAGATTTAAAAGCCCATACCCCGGAAGATCGTCGGCTGACGACCCACCTGTTACACGGCGAGGCATCACCACAGCCCCTACACTATCCACCGAGTCCACATCTGGTAGGGCAGCAGCAGCAACCCACCCCCATACAGCGTGTCCCCTTCATACCATCAGTCCCGTAATATCACCCAACCGTGAAGGACCAACCCGAGGTTGAAAGAACATAATGTGAACTCGAGGCTATGGAAGGATTTGTTCAAAGAAAGTATGGACGCCGAGCTGGGCGAGATGTTGGAGGCCACAGGAAACAAGTTTCAACGCAAAGGGTATTCGAAAGAGGAAGCCGCAATTTTAGCCCATAACAGATTGACACCCAGACTACGACGGGCTTTACGTCAGCGGTATGTCGACCTCGTGACCCATATGAAATTGTTGGATAAGGACCCAGTCCATATGGAAATTGAAAGAACAGCGTCGATGTTGAAAACCTCGGACATGAACTGGAAAGCGGCGTATGTCAGAGCAATAGCACTAAAGAAACATTTGTTCGAACGCATCATTAAGACCAAAAGCGTCTCACTATAAATAGAACACACGGCACCAGTCCCCTCATTTCACCATGAGCACTGCAGAGTCCAACTTGTTTGAACTCGACAAGGAGGATATTCTAGCCGAAGCCTTACGTCAAGCCAATGTCGATGCTATTATTGATACAGCGCAAGGTGGAGTCACCGTTCAGCACCAACGTATTCCTTCACATCTTACCACGCTCATAGATGACATCCAATGGGTGACACGCGTATGTCTTCTGCTGCATAAGAGACAGATAATATCCGACGAGGATACCAACACAACTACCCGTGCCCAGAATCTGCTGACCCTGCATGAGGCATTTCAAACCTTTATGGAGACCCAGCTGGAGACGGGAAATTATCTTCTTCAACCTCCAACATCAACGTCCAGTGATGATGGACATTGCATAACGCGTTGAGACATGTATGGAGACGGGCGTTGAGACGGATGTTATGGCGTTGAGATGGGCGTTAAAGCGTAACAACGGGCGTTGATGGGCGTTACTGTCTATAAAAGCAAGCGTATTTCCAAAAACACGCACAGTCGACGTTCAACCGTGAACATGGCATATACTTGCTCTGAGTGCGAACGCACGTTCACCAGGCATTACGATATGATGCGACACCAGAAAAAATATACATGGGATTGAAGACTCCGAGGAGTCCGTTGAGGCGGATGCTGATACAGAGACTGCTGAGAGTGTATCGACTGATACCGAAACAGAGATTGTTGAGAGTCCATCTAGTGATACAGAGAGCTTGACCTCAGATAGTCAGCCTACATCCGTGGAAAGTGAGGCAGAACTTACCTTCTGGGATCGTATTGTGACAGCAGCTATCAATACTTACGCTGCAGCGATCGAGGACGCCGGAGAGGATAATTTACAACAGGCATACACCCAAATGCGCCCTCGCATCAGGAAAACAGCCATGGCGATCTATGAACAGTATACCTTACTACCGCTTGAAATGAAAGGCGACCCCACGCACAGGTCCATCGTGAAGACCAAGCGTCACTTGGAAGAGGCTATGGGGCTACCACCCACCGAGGCTCTGAAAAATGCGATCAGAATGCGCAAACAACTGTTTCAGGACATGATGCCCGAAGAATATCCAGGCCTGCCCGACGACGCTTAGGTCACACCGAGCAAAGATGGAACATTTTGAAATGGCGACTTCTGATTGGACAGGAATACATCTAACGGACAGGAACGAATATGACAGATGCAAATGGTGGCCTCTGATTGGGCAAGAGTGTTTTTGAGTTGTAAACATAAACAACGCGGCTCCCCCAGCGTTGGTATGATGTAACATTGGGGAAAATAAACTATATGAAAATAACTTCTTGTTGTTGTTCTCTCAAGTGTCATCCTTGTTGTTGTTTGTACAAGCCCCCTGTTCTGGGCTTCAGTTTTCACGTGGTTGTTCTCACGTTGTTGAGACAAAATGAGATCGCACCAAAAATCCCTGTCTTATTCATAATGCATAAATGCCCAATGTGGAGATTCAGTCAAACTGAAATCAGTGGTGTAGGATGGGGCCAAAATGTAACCCATCAATGTTAGAATGCAAGAGCACCATAATAAAATAGAGAGCCAATGAAATCAGCCCACAGACCAAGTACGTGTTTTGGTCTAGGTTTGGAGCGGGCATTTCATTGAGGTGCGTGTAAAGGAAGACGGTGAGTGAAGACTCGTCCAACACGTATAGATTAAGTTTATTACTATAAGTTATATGAACATAATGCATGAAACTGGTTTTGAACATCGTATTAGCCAATCAGTGGCCTAGAATTGAGCCAAAGGTAACCCATCCATGTCCAGAAAACATTACCCGGGTGTACGAGAACCCGGATGTAGGCGCGGACGTAGGCGAAAGCACACCGTGAGTACCCCAATTCGATTGGCTCATTATTCGACCGCTGATTGGTTCTTTTTCTCGACCGCTGATTGGTTCTTTTTCCCGACCGCTGATTGGTCCAAATGGAACTGCCTATCCTTCCCAGGTTAATTTGCAATCCCCTTTCGGGGTTCAAGCTCTGACTATCGATGCCGCAACATTGTCTCCTCCGAACCTTGCCGAAAGGGAGACCTTGGACCGTTTGACCTGGATGTGACCTTTGACCTTTTGACCCGACATGCATTGTCCATACCCTTTGGCTACCGCGCATGCGCAGAATGACCCTATGTTTTCCCCCACATCCACGCCATCAGAGGCTCCATTACATAGGCTTCACATGGATACCTCACACGACCCATTCGAACCGTGAATAGCCCATCTCTAACCGAAACACACCCAAAAATGTCTGCTTTCTATATAACGGCCAGGCTGCGCATGCGCAGACTATTGACAACGTACGAACCATTAGCGTAGTCAAGTGCTCCTGCATGAGAGCTTCACATGGATACCTCACTCGACCCCATCGGACCATTAGTGGCCCACCTAGACTCCAACACGTCCACCCCGTATGGACCTATACACCCATAGCCATGCAGTATAGGCCTATGGGCCTTCCCAGGCCTCGGTGACTTTTTTCAAAAATTTCACCGATTCGCTCCGCGACACGTCCTATCGTGTTCTAAATGACGAGACTAAGAAAACAAATCCAAACAACCATACCGCAAATGTATAGAAGTAGGTTTCCCAGTGGGACAAACATTGGTCCTATACCCCCAGTATGGGACTTTTTCAAAAATTTCAACGATTCGCTCCGCGACACTTACTATCATGTTTGTCTTGACGAGAATAAGAAAATAAATCCAAACAATCATACCGCAAATGTCTAGAAGTAGGTTTCCCAGGATGGTCCTATACCCCCATACTCCATATAGGCATTTTCCCGTAATTTAGGATAAAGTCCGTGTTCCGTATGTTTTCAGGAAAAATTTTACCCTGGAACTAGGGGGAGATAACTCTATTGATAGACAAGCCCCGTTAAGCCCGGCGACCTATATACCCCCATACCCCATATAGGCATTTTCCCGGATTTTTCGATAAAGTCCGTGTTCCGTTATTTCTTTTTCAGGAAAAATTTTACATGCACCCACCCATGACTGGATGCCCCTTCACATAGGCTTCACATGGATACCTCATACGACTCCATCGGCCCATTAGGGGCTCCCCTAGATCCCAAAACGTCTATTTCCATACCCTTTGGCCACCGCGCATGCGCAGAATACCGATATTTCAACCCCACACCCAGCCCATCAGATGCCCCTTCACGAATGCTTCACTTTGATACCTCACGCGACCACATTGGACCATTAGGGGCTCCCCTAGCTCCAAAACGTCTATTTTCATACCCTTTGGCCACCGCGCATGCGCAGAATGGCGACAACGCCAGAGCCACTAGTCCAGTCAGATGCCCCTTCACGAAGGCTTCACATCGATACCTCATACAACTCCATCGGCCCATTAGTGGCTCACCTAGATCCCAAAACGTCTATTTCCATACCCTTTGGCCACCGCGCATGCGCAGAATGGTGACAACGCCCGAGCCGCTAGTCCAGTCCGATGCCCCTTCACGAATGCTTCACATTGATACCTCATATGACTCCATCGGCCCATTAGTGGCTCCCCTAGCTCCAAAACGTCTATTTTCAAACCCTTTGGCCACCGCGAATGCGCAGAATGCCAATATTTCAACCCCACACCCAGCCCATCAGATGCCCCTTCACGAATGCTTCACTTTGATACCTCACTCGACCCCATCGGTCCACTAGGGAGGTCGATACTTGGTGTAAGAACGCATTGTTGAGGCTTTTGTTGAGGCTTTTGTGCAGCTGAAAAGGGTCACGTCTAGACGCATTGTTGAGCTCAGACAGGCTATTGTAGGCTCTGTCTTGTGCGTTCTTACACCAAGTATAAACCACTAGGGACCCCCCTCGGTCACAAAACGTCTATTTAGGTATTCCCCGTATACATTAACATTGGTAGTAGACATATATATGCTATTTTCAACCTTGGTTTGTATCATATGACTCGTAGCCTAATGGATAACGTGTCTGCCTCTTGATAAAACGACCCGGGTTCAATAGCGAAGTCTCCGAACTGTCTGTGTACGAGTAATTTGCCCTTGCCCGGTAGTAGGCGCTCGAGTCAGGGGGTACAAAATGTGGACTGGATAACATGTAAAGAGATAGGGCGGCCTGAAATAGTGACATGAATTGAGCAAACGGCATTTCCAAGAACTTCAAAATTGAGCTGGGTGGCACGACAGATCACCCTTGTCAATGCAATATTTTGTATTTACACATATCCACGTTCAAGACGACATTTTCTATTGTAACGCCAACGACGTCATTATATAAAGCGCAATGCTCTTTGTTTTACGTCATGTTTGACTGCTTATCTTCACCCACTCAGGGTGTCAAATGTACATACTATTGTTACTCTGGTTAATTGTTCGATTTAATTTGTACTCTGCCTCTTATGGTGTTTGTGCAATAAATACTTGAACTTGAACTTGAACTTGATGCAGTCGTCATATCCGATTGTCGCATGACGTCACAATACAACGTTGCTACAAGAGCGATACATTGTATAGGGTTTTGTCCTACCCGACTCAAACGCCCACTGGCGGACAGGAGCAAATACTCTTACCGTTACAGTTTGGAGACTTCCTTATTCCCACTGGGACCCTTTCATTGTATGGTGAAACCGAGGGATCCCCACTTGCCATTTAACATGGGCAAATAGATGGCGATATTGTCGAGGACCCTGTACAGGCCATTGATGCTTCGGAACTATTTAAAAAAAAATGACGGCTTCTGATTGGACGACTTGAGCTGGTGGCGCCCCCTATCGATCGAAATTTGAGGGTTCCCGATTGCGATTTAACATGGACCAACAGATGGCGAATTTTCCCAGTGCCCCAAAAATGTTCCTCGAAAAGCATGCTATATACTACTTCTGTCTGCAGTACATCGAAAATAATTTCAGTAAAATATACATTAGGTCTTTATGTTAATATTATGTTAATAAATTTTATCAGTATAATATCTCTTGAAAGATTAGCTAACACTTCCAGATCGACACCACATATCTGGTTATCATTTGGAACCTTATTAAAGATGAGTGACCTTGACCTACTTCTCTTGCTCAGTATACTTAAGGTACCGGTAAACTATGTTCAATTATTATACCACTTTCTTTCGAAGGATGGTAACTGATTCTGGTGATGGACCCAAGAAAGAGTATTTCGACACCCATTGACCTTTTATCTCTGATCTCTGTGAATGGTCATGGAGGTCAGTTGGGGTTGACCATTGTGGATGACACTTCGGGCCACGTGACTGGAAGTGACATTTAACCCTGTTCGTACGCGTATACTCACAATAAACACGGGTGTGATTGATCAAGGGTAGTGACCTCCACAAAAATCAGCCGGAAATCACCACCAATCTGCACACCCTCCACAAGTCAGAGGTCAATGGTCAATGGGCGTCGAAATATTTCTCTCTTCACTACTGCCCTACTGAAGATAATGAGTAACTTCGACCTTGGTTTTCAAACCGAAGTCAACCGTCAGGTGTAAGAAATGTGCCATGACCAAGCTTCCCTTATTTGCACCACACAAGCATCTGAATCCAAACAGCCGAGATGTTCTTGGCTCATTGATTGATTTATTATTTATTACATTTTCTACTTTAAGTCCTGTTAAGGATTTTGTGGTGGTCAATGACCGTTGGGGAAATGACACTGGAGAAAAACATGGCGGATTCTGGGACGGACCGGACAGATGGAACCCAAGTTAGTAGATCATTATACTACTTCTTCGATATAATCAGACGTTGAAATTATCCTTGATAATCAATTGAGAGCTTCTCAATATTTTAGCTGAAATCACCATTATTAGATGGCATTAAGTATGGTATCATCCAGAGTACAGGTTACAACTACATAAAGTTATCACACAGGTCAGTTGAACAATGTCATTTGAACCTTGTTGCCGTTATCGGTGAGAAGTTCGGTGTGAAAGAAAATAACATTCCAGCGTAACCGAGAAAAGCTGTAACGGGGTGAAAGTTGGTGCCCTAACCACAGAGATTTAACACCAAGAAATTATATCGGATAGCCTCGGACAGATGTATATTCCGCACTTCTATGCGCTATATGTGTCCCGGCTAACGTAAAGCGTGAACTTCGGACACATTAAAAAAAAATGTTTCCATCCAGTATTACTATTTAGACTTTGAGCTAAATATACCCCCCACCCCCGCCACTCCTCCTCTTATTTTGCATAAAATGTTTTACTGAAAACCCAACTTCTTTAAATAACATTTGTTTGCACTTTGAGAACTGGGGGCATTTTTCTTGTAGAGTTGTTTTCAGCTTGGGTATAATCTTCAATTTTGCGTGATGAAGATTGGTGGTACTAGTATAGAAGGCGAAGTCTGGTCGCATACCGGTGACGTGGATAATTTTATAAGTATAGGGGAAATGGCTGGGAAGGTATAGGGAGATGAGGGTTATAGGGAATATATCAAAGGTTATAGCCATAGTTGTAGCATACGTGAATAGCGATACATGGGTACCTGGAGAGAGATGACTTGGGGGTCCAAGTGTAATGTTAAAGTATAGGCCAGGTTATAGGTATAGGGAGAAAAAGTGGGCGTGCCTGTGGATGACGTCACATCCATCAGCCAATGAGAATGTCCTGTTTATCGCGAGGTACATCCTCGTCTATGTATTGGCTGTAGGGAAATTAGCCAATCGCCAGTCTATCCTTTTCCAGTATTCTATTCTTAGTATTCAGTATTCTTAATCCATAATATTCGTTGTGAAGTCGTCATCTAAAGAATGATGTATCTCAGTCACGCTTTGATTGTGACTGTTCATATGAGTACCATGAGGATCTTGAAGTACATGGGTTCATACGGCCCCTAGCCCCGCGTTAAGCGGAATTAGACACAAGTTACGAAACGTAGCGCCATAGATCTTGCACGCTACGTTCGTATTTTTCTATCAGTATGCGATATGTATCGCCAAATTTGAGAAACTTTGAGTGGAGGCGTTTGGTGGAATAGCCCTGTTTTATAAGTTTCTGCAACAATGTTTTGTGACGTTGATTAAAATCGTCACATTTAACACAGGATCTAGCAAATGCTACTAAGCGAGATATGTATACGCCATATGCTGGTCCCACTGGAAATACCGTCTATCTGCGCATGCGCAGTAGAAAAGGAGTATTTGAATGGACGTTTTGAGGTGAAGATGGATCCATAGTGAGGTCTTATTTTGAAGTTCTCTTGGGGGTAGCATCGGATTGTAGTCCGGTTTCATCATTCTGCGCATGCGCAGTCTGGCCGTACTATAGAAAGCAGGCGTTCCAGGGGTTCGTGGGGGTCTTTTTGAGTCATTGAGGGACCATTCTTGGTCCTGACAGACCGTGCAGGGTGTCAAATTAAAGCTCTCGTGGTGTAGACCACGACTTGAGGGATGTTCATGTCATATGTAACGTGCTTGGAGACGTCATCAGTAAGAGTAGTAGCGAAAGCTGGTGTTTTGGGGGGTGCGTGGGAGTGTGTTTGAGCGATACAGGGACAATTCTTTGTACGAATGGGCCGTGCAAGGTGTCAAAGCCCTCGGTGTGGAGACATTTTGGGGGTGTGAAGGAACGTGTTTGAGGTAGAGATGGCTCATCCGTGGTCCAAATGAACCGTGTGTGGTGTCATCTTGTAGCTCTCTGCATATAATCGACGACTGATTTTTTTTGTTGGGAGTCGCATCATGTTACGCATGTGCAGTTGGGCAGTATTAACGAAAGAGGGCATTTTGGGCGCGAGCAATGCAAAGTTTGGGCAATCTAGGGACCATCTTTGATCCAATTGGACCGGTTGGGGTATTCTAGTGAAGCTTTCGTGGGGTAGAGTCAGACTGGCTTGTTTTTTTTATTGAAAGTCACGTCAATCTGCGCATGCGCAGTTGTGGTGTAGTAAATACAGTGGTCATTTTAGAGGTGCGCATGGATATATTTGAGAGATGATCATACTTGGTCCGAATGATCCGTGTGATATGTCATCTTGAAACTCGTGGTATAGATCACAACTTGAGGGATGTCCATGTCATCTGAGACGTCATTGGTGACGTGTAGGGTGTCATAGTGAAGGGCTCGTGTGGTAGTTTTGGATTGGACTGGTGTATAGTCTAGTTTCATCATTCTGCGAATGCGCAGTCTGGCAGTAGTATAGAAAGCGAGGATTTGAGGTGGGAGTTTGGGGTTGAGTTTGGCCATCCATGATTCAAATATACCATGTGGGGTGGGGAGTTGTCGTGGTATAGAATACGACTTGAGGGATGTCCTCGTCATCTGTGACGTCATCACTTGTAGACAAAGTGCAGCTCAGGCGAGTCATTGAGACATGCCTTCACCCCAGCACACGTCACTTCCGGCGATGACGTCACTTTCGTCCCTGGGTGAGCGTACATGCATGCGACCAGATTTTTTACGACGTGGAGGGCAAAGTACACTTCGTAGGCGAACCCATAATTGCTCCCAGCGATCCAGTGAGTGACATCTACCGGCGCCATTGGTCTACGATTCGACGATTTTTCTGCCGTCATCACCCTATTCAAGATATCTACAATTCACATTATGACATCATTATGCCGTCATACTCGCCTCAAACGTATTCAATGTACATTTAGTAAATGATTTTAGATATCCAAAATTCCATATATGCCATAGTTTGAAGTAATATAACTATTCATATGGTGTTTTTCTATCTATACTCTTATTCCCGAAATTGATTTTCATACTATACTGTCATTATATCAAAGGGTTTGAGAAAACTACCTCTCTAAAATGGAGGTAAAAAAGGGTCGTTTTTGCCCAATAAAGTCAAGAATATGTCGAACCAAGAGACATTGGCCATAGGCGACCATGGACATATATATTCGCATCGGATGGTATTGAAAAAGAAACACATTGTCGTAGTTTTGTTCTCTTAAAACTTAAATTGTACACGTACTTTCATTAGAAAAGCACTGTTACAACATGTAACAATATATATCAGCTGGCTATTATGATGAATATATCAAAAGTTATTAAGCAAAAAAAAAAAGAAAAAAAAAAAAGCGGTAGTTGTCTCTAACCTATTCAAAGTCCCATGAATGCAAACAAGTCAACTTGGCATATAACAGACTTTCAGAAAACATTGCCTGCACAATTACCCAGTTGGTGGGGGAAGGGTGCACTATTTTCGGCTCACAGGCTAATTGTCATTGAACAGAGAAGTTGATTCCTCACAAATGGGAGAACTCCATGACGATAGACAAAGTTTCCTGGGGTTACCGTAAGGTCTCCGATTTGGCGGATTACATGACTCTACACGAACTACTGACCGTTCTGGCACCAACCATCAGGTGAGATAAATTGATGCCTCTTAATGGATTGCACACAACAAAACAGGTTATAGGACAGCCGGTGTCGCATCCTCGCTAAAACCAGGGGTATCTCTATGATAGATTCGCCTTTGGCTCACAAATAGAAACCTTGACGTTGTGAAGATGCCGATGTGGAGGCTCAGATTGTTCAGTGAGTAAGAGTATCCGGTTCCTATATCTTCTAACCAAGCTAGGACATTTTTTTCTACGTTGAAAAAAGTGTCCAGCCTCAGTTTCTACAGAACAGGGACATTCTTATCCAGGACATTTTTAGCCTTTACACCGGTATGGTAGCCCAGTTTTGTACAGGTCGCCTCGTTTCCTTAAAATTAGACGTGACGAGAAGTGAGCTTTTGAAAGACCCACTTCAGTAAAATGTTGAAGGTGCCGTACCCTGATGTAGTAGATACAGCACGAAGGACTGACATATATATATATAAAACAATAGAAGCCTACAAGAATGTCCTCCTACAAGTGGCATCCTTTTGTTTCCATATTTATTCAAAATGAGATATTTGGCTCATTCGATCCCAACTGAGTCAGGCAGAACGGATTATCGCCGGTATTTGGGATGGATTTATTCAACTTATGTAGAACATGGCAATGTTGCCGTACTCGGGCGTTGAAGTATAGCTCTTGTTTTATTTGTTCTATAAATTTGAACAACCTGGTGATATATCTAGATTATTTCACGAGCCTTCAAACTTTTCTGACGGTGTATGCTACAGCCTAACGCATTCTTAATCGGATTAACTGAGGCGCTGAGCGGCTCCAACCACCTCGCTGGGGGTCTAATAATACCCCAGCCACCAGTCAGATTTTTGCACCAACCTGTAACCATCTGGGTCATCTATACGCGGTAAGACTGACCCTGGTATCCTGTGTATCCATATCAGACTACTTTCGGCAACTGCTAGAGGGAATTTCCAGAAATCAATACCACGTGACTTCGTCAGCCAATCAGCTAAAGTCTACCGACGTAACCCCAACGTAACCCGCCATTTTCGAGTCATGTGATGATCTACTTGTTCAAAATTACAGATCTACCACACCTCTTGGATGATACGAAAATTATTCATACCTATATATTTGTAAGCCCAGGCAATATCTGTTTCCGAGGTATGTATGAAAACCTGCAATTTATCAGAGTTTTCGAGTTTGTTCTCCGCCGGATGAAGGCCGAACAGAATCCGGTAAAACACCGGATATCGCTTCGCGATAATGGAGACACACGATTCGCAAGCCATCTTATGGATGGCGAAGTGTACGCAAATGATTTTTGCACCGGATTCCCGGCCGGGTGCACATCGCCGGAAGTGACATCATATATAGTAAAATAGATGTTTGCCGAACATTTCGATTACTTTTCAAATCTGCATAATACCTCTGTTGACCTGGCGTTATAAAGAATTATATGGAGATTATTTTCCCTGTTTATCTGGACAGGGCATATGAAAAGTATTTCGCTCATGTGCAAAACTGAAGGAGTTCGACCGGATTCAAAATAAACCGTGTGTACGTGGGTTTTCTCCTATACGTCATAGCAACGTAGTAAAGGTCAACTTCCGCTGTTGGAGGCAGGGATGATAGATGAGCCTGTGGAATGGAGCATGCGCTGTGGGGAGGATGGTGCGACTCGCTTCAGTTAGACGCATCGCGCGTTACTTTATTTTTGAATATATGTCCTAACGAATTGTTGAAATTTATGTTGTAAAGAATATTTCATCGGTATTGTGAGCGTGATCAATAATCTGGTTTAATTTGCAGTTGTGGCGGCAATATACTGATGAATGTAGGTCCAACTCAATATGGTACTATTTCACCCCTTTACGAGGAGATATTACGGGGACTTGGCAAGTGGCTCAATATTAACGGGGAAGCCATATACGCTTCCAAGCCATGGACATATCAAAATGACACACTAACGAAAAACGTGTGGTAAGTTCTCTTCTCTGTCCATATTTAGTCTTATATTAAACAAGCACTGAACCGGTGCACTGAACCTATCGAGAATATAGCCAAATGTTGTTGTGATAATTCTGTAATAAACAGTCCGCATGACCTTGCACAGTTCAATGTTCTTTTTTTGTTTTTGGTTTCTCAAAATCAAAATATGAAATTTTGACCGTCAGTATCGTTTTTGTAATCTCAAAATCAATAACTGAATTCTAAATCTTTGATTTTCATTTTTGCGCGCGAAGTAAAACATAAAACGAAATTCTATAACACTTGTGTCAATAACATCGAGCTAACCGTGCAATTATTACACGATTTACCACGGTTATGTGAACTGTACATGTGTCAAGTGCGGGTGTTCATTAGGAGATTCCATTCCACAAGTCGGATGAAGAAAGGGACGTCTGCTTTCATAAAAGTAACAATCGAATAAAACAAACAAATAAATTGCAAGATGAAATTTCTTTCTCAAGTTTAACTGTTGTTTCCATCTGGAAATTGATTAACAAAGCGACAGAAATAGGCATATATCCACGTAATTTCCCAACAGCTGACTCAGCTGACAAAATCACTCCCCAGTTAGACCACATAAACTCGTCCACTGAAATTGGCACGATGCCAACCGATACGGGAGTATCGTCCCAACATCCGTGGACGAGTTTTTCTCAAAAAAGAGGAGAAAGGTTGTCAAAGCTTAAAATATGTTTTCAACCTTTCATTGTAATCTTTGTTGATAATCAATTTGAGTAGTGCAATAGAATAGAAATACATGTAATGTTTTCATAGGCGTGCTAAATGGTTATTTTACGCGTGGTTAGTGTCATCTTCTCTAGCCAAGTCGACGTACATCACGTTGCATAGCGTAGAGAGCTTTGCGATGTAGTTGACTAGTGTGGGAAAGTTGATCAATTTTCGGGCGCGGACTTCGCCCTTGCCCTAATATATAAACATTCCCACACTAATCGTGCGTAAAATAACCATTTATCACGCCTATGAAAACAGTATTTCTTAAATTGGAAATTGGCTTTCAAATTTCAATTTTTCAATTTGAGAAAACGAAAATTGATAATTGACGGTCGAATTTCATTTTTTGATTCGAGAAACCGAAAAAAAATTGAACTGTGCAAGGTTACACGGACGATAAACAACCAACTGATTGTTTAAGCGGCTTCCTCTTCCTGTTTTACCAGTTAAGGCATTTTGGGCAATGAGAGCTCATGTGAGATATGTTGTTTTTGTCGTCTGGTAGCTACATAGATTGACATAGTCCTACTGGCAGACCAAACATTTAATATATATTAAAATTATTAAATATTATGTCTCCATTCGGAGTAACGAGAACTTGAGTTTGGTCAACAACGTTACTTTTTGTTAACAACGTTACTTTTTGTCAACATGAATTATAATAAGAAAAAATGTAGTAATAGATGTTACCCCTTCCATCGCACCCCTATAAGAATTTCTCCGTCAATAATGGATGTTAGCATTCGAGTCCTGAACTGTATGAAGCTGATTCGATGTCTGCAACAAATAATATTTGTGTTATTAAATCTTGATCTTTTATCTAAATGAATGTTGGAGTCATTTCATGATTTGCTGCTGTTTCTGTCAAGTTTAAGCTCCTAACCCAGGTTAGGTGAATTCTACGAATATCTTCTACGTAACATGCAGTACTTTTTCTCAAAGATTCTCGGTCTGGGGCATTGGCTCACCATTAATGCTGTTCTGTCGAACACTGAGATGAAGATATTCTTCTTTTCCAGGTATACTTCTCAAAACGTGTCAGGACAGACAGTCGTTTATGCCATTGTGTTGGATGTACCTGTTGTCAATAGCCTGTATTTGGGAGCGGTAACCCCCAATCCGACTGAGACCCAAGTCTCCCTGTTGGGGTACTCCGGCAAGATTGATTGGGAGAAACTACCCTCCGGTATCATATTCATCCATATACCTCCAATAAATATTCATGACACACCCAGTACTGACGCATGGGTATTCAAACTGGAAAATTTGGACTTGTGAATCGGAGCTTCAAATAAGATATCAAATGAACTAACAATGAACTAAGTCAGCGAAAAGGCCATTAACATGACATTGAAATATAAGTATAGTCTGAAGTATCATCTTCACATGCGTCCGTAAATTGCCATTTTGTCTAAAGTGATATAGGTTTGCTACGTTTTTAGAGCAAAAGGTTTCCTTGGGCGGTCGAACAAACATGATACCATATCATTCATAACTTCAGTGGAAGTTAACATTTATTTCATTTATATCCCGCACATATGAATTTAGGGACTGGAGATCCAGTGTTTCATTAATATTAGACACCTCTTCATATATTCTCTTGAATAAATTAGAAGTGACCAACCTAACAATAAATTCCACATATATTTCGAAAGGTGTCTTTTCTTTTTTCCTATTCTTATAGTAATTGTGTACCAATGGAACATACATTGTAAGTAGTAGTAAAAGACCAACACTGGTATATTTGACCTTTCATTTTTGCATATCATTCCGGAAAGATTAAGTTGACCAGTTATGCTCTTGCTTTCTCTTCGCCTAAATCTCCGGTAATGTCGAATAATCTCCGGTAATTTCCAGTCACTTCCGGTCAAAGGTCATGGTATAGCCATAATCATGGTAAAATACCTCTCCACCTGGGAAAGCCTAGTACGTCATAACTCTGTGTGTAAAAAATGTTCTGAGCACCCATACCATGGATATATAATAGCATTATGACATCATGTTCGCATTTGGACTCATCCATTTGCAGTCGGGGAGGGGAAATAGGGTAAACCCCAATGTTTACACCAAAGATTAGTCCATATATTTACCCCGTATTATGGCGCCACAATGTCGGGGCCGCGGCAACATGAAAAGATACCCCGCCAGCGAGCCGGCTACTTCGGCTGAGCCAACCAAAAATTCATTGTCATCAATGTTCCCTTCAAAGAACTATGAAGCATTCTCGGGATTGGTTAACACGCGAGTTACTGCAAGCCTGTTAGATCCTACAAGCGACAGTATCCAAATGGGGAGCAGATAGGATTTAATTTTAATTAGATTGGACCGCTAAGCTCCGTGCGTCAGCATGACGAAGAGTTCACGTTACATTGTGGGATCGCTGGCGCATGCAAACCACAAACTTGAGCAAAATCTGGATTTGTCGTCAAAAATCCGGAAAACGGATTCTACATGAACCCTATGGGACGTTTCTTGTGAGGCAAAGTATGGGGCGCTGTGGCGTACGATGGGAGGGGTCTCGAAGTGGTTGGTTACATTTCGCTGGGAAGACATCGTGCGCATACGCACAGGGCAGGACGGCCCGGGTGGTCGTTTTGGAGTTTAGCTGGGCCATCCATGATCCGAACGGGTCGGACAAGGTCGCATATGGATGCCATCTCGGAGTCAGGCTAAGGTGGCTTGCGATATCAGTCTGCGAATGCGCACTCGGAAAATAGTGGATAAAGAGCGTTTTGGTCAGGTGGGGTCTGACATGCATGGATTTTGTACTCGTTACTTTTGCCATGGAAAAATTTCAGTTGACCATACAGTTTGATGAAGGCAGTCATTATATAAACCCGATGGAAATGTCTTACCGGCATCACTAAAACCTGTTGGCTGTTTCTTTCTTGCAGGAAACTAACCTATTTTTATGTAGAGTGTCGGCACCTCTTCCCACTTCCCTTATATGTGTTGTAATTCATTTTTTGAAGTTGGTACTGATGCTCTTATACCAATTAGGATTATGGACGCGAAAAATTGATGACGGACTAGGCGCTTGTATTGTATTGTCAGATTTTATATGAATCAGGCCTATATCTCTTATGAAATTCATATGAGATCGAATCGTCAAGTAAGATAAATATGATTCACACTCGTGGGATGTGTGACTCTTCCCACATATCATTCACCCATTATACATCGATGGGAAATTATGTAAAAGACGATGGTATCGTCAAATGATAATTAAACGCTGGGGGAAAATATGTACTTTATGTAAAGTCAAAAACATTTTTTCAAATCAGATGAAAAGCGAAGAAAAAATGTAGTACATGTAGCATGCAAGTAATTTAAAGACGAATCCGTGCTGGCCACCACTGTCTGCCTTCAGACTGTACCGGTTCAAGAGTTTCCATTGACGGTCGAACAAAAATGGTACCACGTTAAACATAACTTGATTCAGTGGCATTTGACATTTACTTGATAAATATTCTGCGTAGATGAATTTACGGACGGAGACCCGGGGCACCATTAATATTAGACACCCATTCAGATCTTCGATTGAATCAATTAAAACTGACCAATCTAACAATAAATCCCACATATGTTTCGAACGGTGTCGACTTTCTTTTATTCTTATGTATAGTAACTGTATTCCATTGGAATATACATTGTAAATGATAGTAAAAGGGCAAAACTGGTACACTTGACCTTTCACTTTTGCATATTATAAATTTCCGGAAAGGTCAAGTAGGCACATTTTTATCTTGCTTTCTCTTCACCTGAATCTCCATTAACCTCAGGTGATTTCCGGTAGTTTCCGGTCACTGTTTTCTTTTTGAGTGCTGTCTCTCGACTTCTATAAGAGGATTGATGTATTTAATTAATTTTGTGTAACGATTGCCTGAATATATTTCTCTTGACATCGTTTTATGCCATTATTAAACATTTTTGAATCTGTGTAATTTATATATGTTTACTAATTTTTTTATCCTGTAACTTAACTGTTTGTGGTATTCAAACGTTTCTGTCCTGTATCCGTATATATATATATGGCAGAATTTCCGAAAAAACAATTTTGGCTCATTTTCACCATAAGATTTCCCACTTCCCTTATATGTGTTGTATAACTTGCTCATTTTCATCATTGGTTTACATGTAAGTTTTATATTCGTATAATACAAGCAAAAGTTTATTAAATTCGACTATTATTCATGTAAAATCATGTCACTGAAGTAGCATTCACGAGATAAGAATATCTTTTGCCCTATTTTCACAATGTCCAGATTTCTTGACCTCAAATTTATCGTTACAAGCGTCTGGTCCGTCATTCATAATTGAGCCGTCGTCCATTAAAGAATATCCGCATCCATGATCTAAAGATCTATTCCATATTCCATATAACAGTATCAGCACCAAATTCAAAAAAGAATTTTTTAGCCTGAAGAGTTGGCCTACTTTTTTAAACGCAGTTATTGATTTCTTTAAATAAAAACTCAATTCAAGACACTGACTAACATTCATATAAAACATGTCACCTAGTAAGCAATCCAAAGTAAAACGCGATT
This sequence comes from Hanleya hanleyi, assembly GCA_036873755.1. NCBI lineage: Eukaryota > Metazoa > Mollusca > Polyplacophora > Lepidopleurida > Hanleyidae > Hanleya > Hanleya hanleyi. Next base: position 35,295 of record JAVTVY010015446.1, read on the forward strand.
TCGGTGGTATATTTTCACTACATTTGACCGTTTGATCTCAAATTGACCGTTTGAGTATTGAGTATACAGAAAAAAGTGCTTCGGAGGTTTAACTAACCGATTTCCTACTTCCTGACTATAGTAGATTTGTCGCCGAGACAAAGGTGTATGTACGAGGATTACCCCGCACGAGAAGCTACAAGTATCAGGTTGGTATAGCAGGATTATACATAGCTGAGATTCATAGCGTCTCCCTTCCCTCAACGCTATGCCGACGACAAATACATTTCCCTGTTGGTACTCGAACATCTCCATGGCGCACATATTATTAACTTTGCGCCCTATTGGACCTTCATTAACTTGAGAAAATGGGCCGCCATGAATAAAAATACAGAAATGGCAGACTGAATGGCCCTTCATCGGTCATATATTAATTACAGACGTTAAAATTATCCCTATGGAGCCTCAAAATTACCTGAAATCGGGGGTCAAGAAGATGGACATTTCCGTCATAATAGACCCCGTGTATACAGGGAATGATGATCACAACATCGGTTATGGTATTTTTATTCATGGCGGCCCATTTTCTCAAGTTAATGAAGGTCCAATAGGGCGCAAAGGTAATAATAAGTGCGCCATGGAGATGTTCGAATTCCCAACAGGGAAATGCATTTGTCGTCGGCATAGCGATGAGGGAAGGGAGACGCTATGAATCTTAACTAGATTATACATAGGATATGAGAGAGACTCTCCGCGATGCAGTCGCGAAACACGTATGAGCAGTTCGGTGGGCAGGTATATAAATATATGTATAACTCTTAATGCATAAATAATTCTAATATTGTCTCATGTGAACAGATAATTACCTCGTTTTGAACAAGTATGCATTCATCACCAAAACGATATTGTTGATGATTAGATTGGACATAGTACATAGTGGTCGATTTTATGATTTTATGCTGAAATAAATAATCGTTGTTCATACAATACGCCACACCTTCGTCCACGAGAGAACGTTTATTGTCGAACAGGTACAGAATAGTTTTATTTTTTATCTCCGTCGATCAGACGAAGGTCTAGGAATGCAACGTGAAATCTCCCGCCAAATAATTGCCATATGGGGAACCCACGATTCATGTGATTTCCAATAGGGTTTACTGTGGTTCCCGACGAAATTTTGACTTCCTGTTTGGACACAATTGAAATAATGGGGTTCTCCATTGCAATGCATTGCAGTGGGCCTTGCTTCTGTAGTCGGGTTTCATCTCTCATCCACCGGGAGATTTAACATGGCGGCCCTCCAGCTTGTAGAGATGGACAATGCGATTTTTTGCCGTTTTCCGGGTAAGTTTATCGTCGCCATTTGATGTCATTACAACTCAATGATTCATAGTACACCACCCGTCATTTCTATATATCGTAAAGTATTTGTCGGCTGATGACTTATGTCGAAGCCAACCAAATAGTCGAAGTTGTTGTTGTTGCATATCAAACTGACTGACTGACTGGAAGACAACAGCACAATCGACGATGCCCTGATTTTTCTGATACTTGTTTTCTTTCAGTTGATGATATCCACCAGCCTGGTTGTTTAAAAACAGTTATTCTAAATTTTGCTGATAAATTATATTTCCGGGGGGGTTATTTATCTTGGCATTTGGCAGTTGAATATGGTTTGATTTTGCAGAGGCACCAAATTGATCCACCTGCGTGAGTCTGTAAACTTATTTAATAAAGCTGATAAATAATATACATATACTTTTCTTTTCATTTATCCTAACCGTTTAGTGACATCCACTTTGTGTGCTGTGACACTTGTTGATGAAGAATAATTTGCTTGTTAAAACCTGATAATATTCTGAAAACTTATTCTGAATTGTAGCTGAAACAAAGGAGTGTCTACATTCCACATGTAAGCCTACATTATTGAGTTTTTTGACTGATAGCATGGATGGAACCTTTCCCAATTTTTTTTTTTTTTTTTTTTTTTTTTAGTTTTAGTTTTAAGCCCTGGACATACCACTGGGCATTTATTTGCCATATGATCACATTTCACATGCTTTGTTCAGCCCCGTTATCTGGAACCAAACAGACAGTATCACTAGATGAAATAAGGAGATCATGATATACATTTCAGGTTTTACCGATGCCAAATGACTTGAACAGAAGACAATTAGACAAAAAGAAAATCAATAAATATATCAATAAATAATAAATTACATAGAAAATTTTCTTGTCTTTGCAAGGGGGACACCAGATACACTGACAACACAGACCATTCATTCAAATTTCGCCTTCCATTGGGGAGGCAGAAATATTCCTCAAACACAGTATACATATTCTCTTTTGTGATCTAATTTTCGTTTGTCAAAATATTGCTCCATAGAGAAGTTACTCATATAAACAATCCTGTTCTAGATTATGATATACTCGATTATTATCATGCTCATGCCACTAACATGAACTCCAATCCAACCAGTGGTCAAGATCCATCATCGTTCTTCAGAATTCATATTATTGATCACTCATAGATTGGATTAAGTTCTCATAGTACTCAGTTCTCATTTCATACTTTTGCAAATTCTTGTAACATGGCCAGGTTCCAGTTCTATTAAGTACACGTATGAAAGGTGCGAACTGGTATGATGGAGTTCATCTTGTTGTGTATGACGAAAGAATGAAATATAATGAAGGCCATAAACATTTTCAATGAAGTGAATTTTTATATTAAATATGTATACAATTGATTCCAACTTGCAGGTCATGGATTCAGCACTTCTGATATCAGATGCAACAGGACTGTTACACAATGGATGTACTGGATGAAATGGAAAAACCAAAACAGACTATTGATTGGTTCAGCTGTGTCAGAAAGGTGTGGAATGACAGAGGTGGTGAAAATCAGAGCCAGTGATTGGCCACAACCCCCCTCCCACATTGGATATCAGCTGATTCCTCAGGAAATAAACATTACGCATGTAATGACCACCGGCAGAGTGATACATGTGTCAATCGGTCAGACATTTTCAAGGATGCCCAGTTCTAACTTAAAACAACCATGCCGGACTTCATTCCTTCTCTCAGAATAATTGGATCTAACTTTTACAAAATCTGCAGCTCCCAATAGCTCCTGGATCTAGACCACATAAATGAAGGGATCTAGTTTATCGGTGCTATGGCAAAAATATCATGTGAAATGGGATTGTGTGGATAATATCAGATTCATGAAAGTCCTGCAGCATGCTCCACAAATATCATCAAAGGTCATAAAACTTTCTGGTCTGCACCAGTGTGGATCTATACTTCTTTTTCTTTTTTTTTACAAAATTATCTCCCTTGTCCAAGTGAGGACTTGAATGTGTTGAAATGATTTAGCTTCTAGAAACAAGGACTTCATTTTCTGAGTAGAGGTAAAAACCGAACATATTTTGATTATTTTTTTCAAATTTCAATTCCACTTCTGGTATATGTACATGTATAAAATACATACAGAATGAACTGCATACAGAATAACACAAAGAACAAGTATATGTATCTCATTACATTCTTCACCAAAGATCAATACCTGGGTGATATTACAACAATACCATGGTGTTATATATTGTTATGATTGGCTTAACTTTAGCTGCTGAAGATATTTCTAATTTGAGGGTAATGGGCAATCATACTAAATTTATTTTCATAACTTCATTTATTTTCACAAAGCAACATAATCGAGATTAGCAAGTGAAGTTTTACAACATAATATAATACGCATCATGGGTCTCCTTCAGTTTGGTGTAGACATATATACCCTTGAATATCTGTTACCATGATTCAGTCATAATATTGTCTGTATTATATTGATGTCGACAAGGAATATACATAATTATTTGATAGTATTATTAATTGTATGTTGTTTATGATTAACATGAACTTTTTATTCGCTGGAATCCAGCCATTTGTTCCATATGGGCAATATTCTCATCAGCCATGACCATTCAATATCCATGGTAATTGATACATTATGGTGAAGGTGACCTGTAACACCAGCATACAAAATTATTCCGAGCTCATTGAAACATCATCACATGATGCTGAGACAGATCAGAACGGAGTGTCGGTAAAATCAGATGTGTTTTGTAGAGGATTCTGTCAATGAGGATGCTATACTGTACAAATACAAAATATGAAGTGTTGATGTGTAGGGCCTATAGCGTAAAATCACAAGCAAGTTGGTAAAACTAGGCACACAGGGTCTCATTTCTGCCGCTAACGTGTTGATTTAGGTGGGGGCGTCCTCTCAGGGGGAGGTGTGGGTGGGAAGGGGCCTCATGTCTCAAGCAGTATTCCAGGTTTTCCATCAATATACTCTATTCCATACCCCAATATTTCAAGCACGTGAAATCAAAGAAAAATTATTTGCGGGGAATGTGACTTCCACATCCCTAGCTGAACATGCTAGTGGGGAACCCTCAATCTCAGGTTACGTAATTACCATTGGTGAAGTTAACGCCCAACAAATCCAAAATTGAGCTTGGCATCCGGCCCTATGTTATTCAGTGATGTATTCCCTTACTGACCATGTTGCCTCGACGGAGGTCTCTGCGCTCATCCAGCGCTTGTCCGTATATAAATTGTGTTTCTCGCTTTGAATTAACTACATTCGGGCCATCTTTGTTCTCAGGCCAAGCAGACACTGGCCATAAGAAGTGGTGTAGTGCATTCATTTACCACGTTTTTGTTATACCCTTCAGGGTCTTTCCTTTTCCTTCGTATATAAAATTGCACATTTTGAGACGCAAGCCCATGAATTACAAGCGTCTAGTCCGTCATTCATAATCCAGCCGTCGTCCATTAGAGAATATCCGCGTCCATAATCCAAAGACCTATTCCATTTCCATATAACAGTATTAGCACCAAATTCAAAAAGAATTCACTGATCAGAATACCCGTCGTTTCATCCTTCATTTTCTTAGAAATTTCTTGCTATGTAGGCGATGCGATGACCGGTAATCGTTGCAAATCGTCTAACAAATCCATACGATCTCCCATATTCTCGCCTTGGATTTCGTATAAAGAATGAATAACACTGTATTGTGAATGTATTTCGGTTTAATATACGAAAGATAAATGTATTCGACAAGACCAATATGGAAAACCCAGCGTAGATTGCATGATCATTCCAACAATGGTTTAATTACGTTTAAGCATTTTATCTGCCGCCAGGTCCTCGCAAAATATTTGATGTGTGAAAAAGAGGCATATGCATGCCAGCTTACACAACATCTTTCCGCGATTAACTATAGTTGAATATTGACGCGGTTTCGAAAATTCTCCATTGTTTTTCCAAATTTCCGATTTGTTGAACTTTTTGAAAACGTCCGTTTCGAAGTCCTTCCTAGCAGTCTTTCTCTTGTAGAATTTTGAAACCGAGCCTGATGACTATTTTAGGCTTCAGGCTTGAGATCGGGCAGCACAATTTTCGGAGTGTGCACACCTCCGAAAAGGACTCCGTTGACCAGATGACAAGCATAGGAAGAAAGCTGTCGCTGGTTATTTCAATTTTATGGTGACCAAGGGGAAGTTATTGTGCGAGATGATGGGTATAATCTGTGAGCTATGACAGGATTATTGAGCGTCGAAAAGTCGTGTGTCGAAAAACAGGATCCCGATAATGTACACAAAGCCAAAGAAAACAAACTTAGACGTCATTGGCTACTGTGGCTACGTAATTTAATATCCGATAAGCAATATAGTGTTGTACAAATTCTTCGAATATAGGTTAGTTTTGGAATTGAGCGAAATTATGTAAATATTTTCACCTTGAACGTGGTTTGCTGAGCATACCGCTTTCAAGGGTCTTGTGAACCGGAAAGAAGCGCATAACAGCTGTACGACCTCCGTTACAATGAAGATCGGCTTTACATGAAAAGCCAAGAGAAACAAATCAATTAGAGATCCTTTGGGGGTGGAATCAAGAGAATATTCATTTCAGTTAGATATATATTGTATCTCCTGAAAAGGGAGAAACACAGCGAGGGCTATGTGAGTGGAAAAACATCCTATGATATGTGGTATGCCTCACGTGCGGCGGATCACGGTTTACAGCTGAAGGCTGCAAAATCCCTATAACATTAATGCGCGAGATAAGATGACTTCGACGGAATCGGTCGAATGGTCGCGAATGGCCCGTCACGAGCATTTCGCATTTGCGTACACTTCGTCATCCATAAGATGGCTTGCGAATCGTGTGTCACCATTATTGCTGAGCGATATCCGATACTTTACCGTATACTGTTCGGTCTTCATCCGGTGGAGAACAGACTCGATAAATCTGATAAATTACATGCTTTTCATCCACTTCTGAAACATATATTGTCTGGGCTTACAAAAGATACAGATATGTATACATTCCGTATCGTTCAGGAGGTGTTGTAGATCTGTAGGGCAGCACATGACTCGGGAATGGCGAGTTACGTTGGGGTTACGTCGGTAGAGTTTAGCTGATTGGCTGACATCAGGTGGATGGTTTGTATTTCGGGGAATTCCCTCATTCAGTTGCCGAAAGTAGGCTGAGAATGGATGCACACGATCCCTAGGGTGCACTCCGGAGATTCTTTTATTCGGCATGGAATAGACTATGGGTCCGTTTTTCGGCCACCAGTTGTCGCAAAACCTTCAACCCAAATCACTTATATGTATATATTTTCTGAAAGAGCATGATGAAACTATTATTTTAAGATATAACACCGCTATGTTATAGAAAAATTTAACTCGAACATTCTCCTCCATGCTTGCTTCATTTTTCCTAGAAAACCCCTTAAAAATGTCGAAAAATGGTCAAATTCGGCTCAATTTCCAGAAAAATCTGTAAGAGCGATTTCAATTAAACTTCTTACTCACGTTCCCTGGTCCGGTCTCAACTTAAAAAGGCAAAAAAAAGGGGGTGAAAACCTAACCGTTTTTTGTCAGATTTTCTTCCCGTAAATGAGTCCCGATTTTTAGGCACACCCAAGGGGCATAAATGAGGCAGGACAAACTTTACTCCATGATCCCGATCAGCGTGTAGACGAAGCCAGCACTCGATTTGTACGTACTCGTTTGCAGCGTTGATAATGCTGAACAGGATGGCATTATAGATATAAGCTATTAAGAAGACAAGAAGAATTATGATGTAGCAGAACAAGGGCAGTCTATCGTATTATGAAATTAGAGAGGGGCCATTACTACGAAACTGCGGAGGGCCACCCTAGGGCAGTCTTACCGCGTATAGATGACCTAGATGGTTACAGGTTGGAGAATTTCGGCGATCTTACGAGGCTCTAAGTTGCCCGATAAGGACTGCATTTCGCAACGCGACCGCTACGACATGGAACGCGGAACGGCGCCTAAAGCTTATATGCACCCCGGCTGTATCGTATATACGCATTTAAGGGATTTATGCACGAGATGAGCACACGCAGGCATTCGCGACACGTTAATAATATTTTTCTCCCAGCTAAAAACCAGGCGGTCAACGGGTCTAAATATAGGCACAACGGTGCTCGGCTCGAACGTCCCGGCGACCGCTACAGTATGAGCGTATATACGTATTTAACGGGGTTTCCACGTGCGACGAGAGCGCGGATTCCGCTGACAGGGGTGTTCCAACAGAGTTCGACGGACGTCTCGGCCGCCCAATTCTTGAACTAGACTAGTAGAGGTGGTTCCGAATGCCCCACTCACGCCCCCATGCATCCTCCACCACGTGCTATATTCTGTGTGACTTTGAGGGCCCACATTACTTGGATTCGGGGGGGGGGGGGCTTTCATGGGGGAAACTAGCGCTAGTTTCTGCAAACTAAACTAAATTAGAAAGTAACTGTAGTGGAGAGTCTAAGAATTAACTCTAGGTATACAATTGGTTTCCAATACACATTTAAGTCAATTTGAAATGGTTCGCATAACAATCAGAGTCAGAGTGACTAAATTTTCGTACCGTACTATAATAACCTATACCAAAATCACACAATATTTAATAACCTCTAACGAATCTAACTGATACATTTTGAGTCTTCACTTATAATAATCACGAAACGTTGATATGTTTTTAATGTCACTCTTACTTCCTTGATAATACATATGATTATCATTAGGGTGAAGTGTCGAAATATGGGGTCTTTATATATAGCCCCATGCTTTATATAAAGATGTGGATTTATATAAAGCATGGGGTTATATATAGAGACCCCATTTTTAGACACTTCACCCTAATACCACCGCCCACGCCCCCCAAAAGTTTTGTTTTGCGGGCCTGTGGTCTGCATGTGGCAGATACTGATTGATACTGGCATGTACTACTCTCACTAATTGTAATGCATATCTCGCAGATTTGGAGAAATGGGACTAATTTTAACAAAGTATCGCTCTCGAATTCCTATACGAAAAACTGTATTTGGAAGTACAAAATATGGAAGCGATGTTGAGCTTTACATCTTATTGTACTAAACGGAAAGCAGGAATACAGGGGAATTGTTGATCTTTCCATCATTCTATTTTCAATTATGCGAGATGGAAAGCTAGAATACGGGAGCGATGTGGAGCTTTCTATCTTTCTGCTTTCAGATTTGCGAGATGGAATAGCAAGAGTCATATCCGACATTCAATAGTCATTCGTCATCCATAAAAGAATTTCAGCGTCAATAATCGAAAGACCTATCTCGTATGACAGTTCCAATTCCAAATGTGTCTGAAATAAAAATAATGAAAACACAAGATAGTTTCCTACAGGAGAGAAGAGGTCAACAGTTTTCACTGATGTCAGCAAGACATGATGACCTTTTTTACATGAAATCATAATCACTGACCATTATACCTCATCCAAATGAAATTCCAAGTCGTTTCCAGAGTATGTATCTCAGCCAAGCTTTGATTGTGACTGGTTATTTGAACACCATGGAGATGTAAACACATGATATTCAAACGACCCTGGGTTAAGCGGAATTAGTCAAGTTACGAAACGTAGCACCAGGGGATCGTTGCACGAAACTCGCGTAAGTTACGAGTAGAATGTAAATAGCCGGTTCGAGACCAGGGCAGCCGGGGCAGCCGAGGTGACGTCATAATTAGGTCGAGGTGACGTCATAAATAGGTCGAAGTCGCGCGGTGTTCGTCTATTTATAGTGTCACGAACATAGTCCAAGGGGTTGTATGTCAACGTCTGTTCACCAGACCGGGACAATAGCCCGAGGTGTTTGCGGTGTTTCACAGTGGGATAGGACTGACTAATGACAGCACCCCGATCACGCATAACCGCGTAGATTATACGCATATATATTATCCCGCGATAAACGATCGCTTCATTCGGAGGCGGACTAGCGAACTATACACAACATTCCGCCCGAAAGACGCTCTATATAGTACAGAAACGTTGGTGAGACCTACAATATTTTCGAACATCCCACTGACTTCAAAGTATAACGACATGGAAGAAACAAACCGGGGAACTATTCGCTTAAATTTTACAATTCTCACCGAGGAGATGATAGGCATATGCAGCATATGCGAGATATTGCGAGAAAGTAAAGTATTATCAGCGGAAATGTATGAAGACATCATGGCGGAGAAGACGAGAACTGCACGAGCCCGTCATCTGTTAAACGTACTACCTAGACGAGGTCCTAAAGCATTTGATGCATTCGTGGAATCTCTGCTTAAGACGGGAAACAATACCTTAGCCAATTTAATATACCCCGAATCTGAGAAGACACTCAACGAGGAAGTTGTCACACCGCTAGGCGCCTCAGCTATACTCACTCCACACACTGCAACGCTCACACCGGATGTCATTGAAGATGCTCTGCTGGAAGTCTACGCGCGTTACATGGTTGATAGAATTAATAATCTGATCGCGGAAACATGTTGTGGGTGCGCCACCGGTAGCTGCGTTCATCCATGTCTGGCTCTCGAAACCTGTCAACATATTGACATGCACTTCATCACGGCCTTCAGCACGCTAAAGGAATGCGATATTGTTGAAGAGACTAAGCATCGTCTCAACGCCCACAATAAACATTCCGCGGAAATCCTGAATACTCATTTATCACCAGAGAATATCGCCAGCCTCAAGACCTCTGCCTTTAAAATCCGTCTATACAAGACTATGTCTTGTTTGTCTATTGTTTATATCTATACATAGTTGTATATAGTAGGTGTCGGGCTATAACTAATACCAGATAACATGTTTATTCCTAAACTCATGTGTTTTTAGCAATTTTACTCTTCTCACACCCGGTCAGTGTTTTAAACTGGGGGTATTGTTTCAGTTTTATCACTGATCCTTTGGCTTTAATCCAGTCTCTGTTAGACTTTCTAAACATGAAGGTCACTATTATCGCCAGTAAGGCTACTAAGTTTGGTCCAGGTTTGCGTGTTTTTCGCAAAGATTTAACAGATAGACATTGCACAATGGACGATCCAGATATTTTAGTATGGTGTATCGAGCTTTGTAAACTTATACACCATAACAGTTTATTCCATCTGAATCAGAGCCCTTCCTGGCTGTCAAACAAAATTGACCGTGTCCGGAAGTCTATCCATCCGACTGCAGTTAATGCGAATATTAGTCAAGAACTTGACAACATATTCGAGAAATGTTTGTCCTCAGCTTCTAAAACAATTCATCAGCATTACAATAACGCCATTGATGATCTTCTGATGAAGCTATGTCAAACATTGCCAGATGGAGCTTCTCCTTGGCTCATTGAGTCCACTAAACGCTCTCTCTCCCGTAGACACAAAAAGATTAAGCCTGACCTGGTCGACAAGGTATTCGGGATGATTAACAACATAAGCCATTCGCATTCGAAAACTGATGAGGAAAATGTACCTCGGGCGGGGGTACCATCTTCGCCACCGCCTAACATACATTCTTCTTCTGGGCATTGGCCATCTCAGTCACCATCTTCGCACAATTCTGAGACACCCTCCATTCAAAACGATTCACCTTCCTCCAGAAATGAGCTTCGGCATTACCCGATTTCATTACGGAATTCTTTCTCGAATTTGGAGATTGAAGAATGTCCTGAGCTTCATGAGCATGCACAAATAGGTGCACGTGATGAGGACGTCCCCGATTGCGAATCTTTATCTGACTTTCCACTTTTACCGAATAGCTCTCAATCGTCACCCACATTCCCGTCTTCGGGTCATAATAAGAAACGACATAGGGAAAAGGATATTACCATTTATGATTGTGAAGCCAAAAAAGCTCGGACTGTTGCTTCCGACTTTTTTCAATCAGAAACAGTTTCTATGGAGAAACAAACTTCCCCGGATCAAGTCACGAATACATCCGTACCCGCTATCAGAGGGACTGGTCTCTCACGGTATGGTAAACTCCGGAATGAACTTCGTTCCATTCAACAACCTCATTTGGTCCTAGGGGACTCGAATCTCAATAGGATATCCATTTCGGAACCAGATTGGCATATTTTTGCCTTGCCAGGGTTCACGATTAAGAAACTAACTGATTTGTTACGTGGAGTTCACATGCCTAATATCAAACATATTGTTCTTAACATAGGCGTTAACGATCGAAGCAATAGCACACGAAATGTTAAACCACTCTTCTCCAACTTTAAAGATCAAATTAGAAAGTCCTTCCCTGAAGCTACATTCACTTTTAATCCCGTGGCCATGTCACACGGTTCTTCTACTGAACTGTCTCTTATTGATAGACTAAACGCACTCTTTTTCGAAGATACTGCGTTTATTTATTTTGACACCGACATCACTATTTTGTACAACACAGATGGCATCCATTGGATGCCCGATACAGCAAACCGGCTATTTCTAGCTTGGATCGCTCACATACCTGAACAGGAAAACTAGATAGGAATCTCGATATCAACTCTTTTAAAGCAGCTAGCACTGTGTACAACTTGTCAAAACTGACTCTCACGCAACCTGAAATTAGTTTATTAGAGAAAGGTTTATCGTTTGTCCCAACACCTATTTTAAATCAGTCGGGACAAATGCCACTCAATTTCAGCGACGTCGATTCTTTTTTTCGACGAATTGAACTCAAATATTTTTTCTTGGACAGAGAGGCGGAGTTTGACGGTACTAAAAAACTCCATTCGAAATCCAGTTGGAGACCAGCCGATCACCAGCTCTGTTCTGAAATTATTTCGTTCAAAAGGTCCGTTTCTGAGTTTTTGCGTACACAACCATCCATGCATGCCAAAGATAATCTGTCTCAAGCCGAACGTATAGCTCTCAGTTCGTTATCGCGGCTTGATGACGTGGTCATCAAACCTGCCGATAAAGGTGGGGCTACGGTGGTAATGGATAAAAACTCGTATGTACTTGAAGCCCTTAGACAGCTAAATGATGTGAATTATTATATTCCCATACAGAAATCCTTAGTGCCTGAAAACCAAAATATGATCAAGGAAATACTGACAGATATGCTCCTTGGGGACCATATTAATAAAAAAGATTATTCATATATGACTGATTCGAGTCAACACCGCCCTAGAGCATTCTATTTGCTACCAAAGATACACAAAGACATCTACTCGTGGCCCCAACCTCGAATGCCGAAAGGGAGACCGATTGTGTCTGACTCTGGAAGTGAATCAGCAAGAGTAGCGGAGTATCTAGACTTGTGTCTAAATCCTATCTCTCAGCAACACGCCAGTTATCTCCGGGATACACCCCACTTCCTTGACATTTTATCATCCCATTCGTTCTCTTCCAATATTTTTCTCTTTACATTGGATGTTGAATCATTATACACCAATATTGACACTGACGATGGCCTCCAGATTATAGCTGATACATTAGCAAAAAATCCGTCTACCGGTCGGAACGATTCATTGTTCATGAAGTTACTTGATATTTCTCTTAAACGCAATGACTTTGTATTCGACCACTCCAACTACCTTCAAATCAAAGGGACGGCCATGGGCAAGCGTTTTGCGCCCAGCTATGCTAATATATATATGGCCAGATGGGAGAATGAGGCTCTCTCAGAATGTCCTATTAAACCACTTCTTTGGAAGCGTTACATAGATGACATTTTTGGAATTTGGGGCGGTAGTATTCACGATTTTCATGTTTTCGTTGATATTTTGAACTCACAAAACCCCAATATCCGCTTACAGAGTAACCTGCAATTACATTCTCTTCCATTTCTTGATGTAATGGTATATAAAGGCAGCCGATTCAATTCCATGGGAATTTTAGATACTAAAGTTTATTTCAAACCCACAGACAGCCACCAGTTGCTGCATCGGAGTTCCTTTCATCCGCATTATACATTTCCGGGCATTGTTAAATCGCAGTTTTTGCGATTTTTGCGTATTTGTAATAATGTATGCGATTACCAGTTGGCTTGCTCTATTTTGATTCAGGCACTAAGAAACAGAGGCTATTCTGATCGTAAACTTCGGAAAATTAAAAGTGATGTTATTCAACTCTATCACAAGCCTATGTGTAAAAAAGCACCAAAAAGATCTTCACATTTGCCACTAATCATTTCATATTCGCCTTCTGCACATTCAACTATACATTTTATTGGAAATCTTTATGATAGATTGAATATGAAACTATCGGGCTTATTACCAGCCATTAAAACTGTATACAGTAGGCAAGCGAACCTTAGAGAGCATTTGGTAAGCGCTCGTCTACGTTGATATTCGGGTAATACATGACCCTTATTGATTGAGTCATTTATTCACCGACCTAGACGCTTATTTTTTTTCTCTCTCTCTCTCTTTGACGACTGAGCTTATTTCGGGCCTAACACCTTCACTGCTTGGTGGACAGTTTAATTATCACAATACGCATGTGCAGCCCATAATTTTCAACCAATCAGAATTTAATAGAGGGCGCTGCAAAATAGTGGTCTTGTCATACGGGCTACTATAATTTCAACCAATCATATTGAATAGAGGGCGCTGCAAACTACTATGCAGAAATATCCGGGTACTTGATTTCAATCCCCTATATAACCAGTAGTTTTCGCTTCACAGCTCACATTTTAGCACAAATTTATCGGTGTTATAAGCCAACCACCGGCTATTTTATTTCCTTTTTTATGATTTTATTTCCACAACCAGCGAATTATCGTTGTTCTCATTACCCCCTACGCAAACAGCGGTTGAAAGTCGCTATGTTATCGACGTTCGACCGTCTTCTCAAATCTCGGCCGATGCACCCGTCGAATTCCTGATATCCGGTCAAGGCTCGGATTACGTCGACTTGAAATCCACCAGACTCTACGTTAAGGCTAAAATAACCCACAGAGATGGCACCCCTTTGATCAAGGACGAAAAATGCGGCCCTATCAATTTACTCCTTCAAACTATGTGGTCTCAGATAGACGTCTCCATGCAGGGTAAGCTTATGACGGTCATGGACAACAGTTACCCCTATAAAGCCTACATTCAAACGCTAATGAATTTCGGCGAAGACGCTAAAACCACTCAGCTAGTGCCCCAACTGTATGTAGCCGACGAGGGTATTAATTTGGATGCCGCATCAGGTCAAAATGTCGGATTTACGCAGAGAAGGAAATTCATCGCTGAGAGTAATGTATTCGAAATGGAAGGAAACTTCATGCAAGATGTTTTCAAACAACAGCGCTACTTGCTGAATAACGTAGACGTATACATCAAAATGCATCGCTCCACACCATGATGTCGGGTGAGGAAAATCTGGCGTATAAACTGGTGATACAAGATATCAGCCTGAAAGTCGAGAAAGTTCGCGTAAACACCGGCGTGATTTTGGGACACGCCAAGACCTTGGAAAATACATCGGCCAAATATCCGTACGTGAGAACGGAGACCAAAATGGCTTCCTTAGCCACGGGACAGACCCTCTTCCACTGGGATAATATGTTTTTATCCGTCTACCCCAGCAGACTGGTGCTAGGGTTCGTATCGTCCAAAGCCGTCGCCGGGGATTATAAAAAGAACCCCCTAAACTTTCAACACTTCAAACTGGCCAATCTCTCGGTGAATATTGACGGCGTAACGACTCCGGGTCATTTCCTGAGAACGCGGTATAACTCGGACTGGGAGAAGAGTTCATTCACATCGGCTTACCTGAGTTTGTTCGACAGCATAGGACGTACCGGCGATAACTTCGGTAACTCTATAACCTGGTACGATTATCACAACGGCTCTACCCTCTACGCCTTCAACCTCGACCCCTCCTACGCCGCAGAAGATCACCTTCAACTCCTGAGACAAGGCAACGTACGTCTGGAAGCGACCTTCGACGAACCATTACCGGAAAATGTGAGCTGTATCGCCTATGCCGAATTTCCAGCGCTGTTCGAGGTGGATAAGTCTCGCAACATCATCTCCATTACACCATGAATACGGACGAACTTCTTTGCATCATTCACAGCGACCGTACGCTCAACGCTTGTGTACGAGGTGTGTACCCGGCTGACAAAATCCCAAACCACGTGTTACGAACACCAGCGGCTTTCATCGTGAATACCGACGTGGCGAGTCTCCCCGGGGAACACTGGGTGGTGTTTTATTTCCGAAACCAGCGAGGAACATTTTTCGATTCCCTAGGACATCCCCCGGAATATTATTCGAACCATTTCGTAGAATTTCTCGAAAACAATAGTAAATTCCGTTATTACAGCCATAGACAGCTTCAAGGAGATAACTCTTTTACTTGCGGTCACTATTGTATATACGTCCTACTTCAGCTTATACGGGGTATATCCCTGTCCAGTATCGTTACGGATTTCGATCAAAACCATTGTCATAACGATTGCTATGTATGCAACTTTGTCACGCGGTATTTTTCACATTGTTTAAATAATTCGCTGAACTTGCATTGTTAAACCATTCGCATTGTCCTATCACTATTAATAAAGGTTGAGTAAACCACACACTGTTTGTTTTCTTATTTATTTAAAGAGGTGTGCGTCACCGTTTTCATCATTCGAGTTCGTAGATATGGATGGAAACGGGTGGAAAACGTACTTGTCGCGAACCTATTTCGACCCGAAAAACCCTATCAGCTTCACCGGGCCTTCTAAATTACACGCCTTATTAAAGGCCGATGGATATAATGTAGCGCGTAAAGAGCTAACGCAGTGGTTGAGCGACCAGGACGCTTATAGTTTACAAAAGCCAGTTCGTTATACCTTTAAGAGAAGCAGAGTCGTCACTGCGGGCATAGACGATCTTTGGGATACAGATCTAGCCGATGTGTCCAATGTATCCGAGTACAACGATGGCGTGCAATTTCTCCTCTTCGTCATAGACGTTTTCTCGCGATTTCTGTGGATTATCCCTCTTCCCAATAAACAGCATAAGGTTATAATCTCAGGACTCGATCAAATCCTGATTGAGGGGAGACAACCCAAGTATCTCCGCTTCGACAAAGGAAGCAAGTACAACAACCGATGGGTGAAAGCTTATTTGAAGAAGAAAGACATTCATTTCTACGTCACCCATAACGAAAAGAAGGCTAATTACGCGGAGAGAGTTATAAGGACGATGAAAAATAGTATGTATAGATATTTCACCCATAAGCAGACCTACCGTTATTTAGACGTCTTACAAGACCTGGTGCGTAATTACAACCAACGACCGCACACATCTTTGCGCAACAAAAGTCCTTCCGATGTTAATGAAGGGAATGAG
Organism: Hanleya hanleyi; assembly: GCA_036873755.1. Lineage (NCBI taxonomy): Eukaryota > Metazoa > Mollusca > Polyplacophora > Lepidopleurida > Hanleyidae > Hanleya > Hanleya hanleyi. The sequence goes on from JAVTVY010015446.1 coordinate 51,920, forward strand.
GCTCTCCTCTGGAGAGAAATGTACGTCGACACGGCGATAAAAGGCCGTAAACAACCGTTCAAATTAAACATCGGCGATACCGTGGGAATCTCTCACGTGAGGTACGCCTTCCAAAGAGACTATCAAGCCAAATGGACGGAGGAACTCTTCAAAAAATTTCCGAAGATTCCGGAGACGAGGCACCGCGATATACGAACTCAAGGATTTTATGAACGACGGGGTACAGGGAACATTTTATCAGCAGGAACTACAACGAGTGAGGAAAGAGCCCGACGCGTTATGGCGTATCGAAAAGGTTCTCAAAACACGACGGAGGAGAGGCAGAGTTGAATACACGGGCTGGCCCATTAAATTCGGCAGTTGGGTGCCGGTAGAAGATATCGAGTCGATCTAAGCTCGGCTACCCGCAGTATCCTGCAGCCTGCACCCTGCAGCATGCACCCTGCAGCCTGCACCCTGTAGCCGGATGTTGGGATATCTCCTATATAAGTGTAAGTTTCAGCGCGGTGAGCGCACTCTACACGAAGCTTTTGTTATATTAACGTCTATTTTCCTAGAGTATATCATGACTTATGCGTGTAGCTTATGCGCTAAGACGTTTACGAGAATCGAAAACCTGCGCAAACATATCGAGTCACATCACGGGGGACGGCTTACAATGATACGCGATGTCATTACGGGTGAACAGGTATCCGAAACAAAGACTGCGAATGCAGCCTTTCAACATCCCTTCACCATGACTGTTAGCGGTCCGACGGGGTGTGGAAAGACGTCATGGGTGTTGAAACGCTTGGAAGGGACCGACATTCAACCCTCTCCCACGCGTATTGTCTGGTGTTACGGTCAATGGCAGCCCGCCTACGAGAATACACGATTAAAGAATGTGAGCTTCGTTCCCGGAATCCCACACGATATCGGGGAGACCTATTACTTCGACCCTGCGCAGATCAATATTGTGGTGCTCGACGATATGATGAGTCAGGCCAAATCAGACGGACAAGTCGCGGATCTGTTTACCAAGGGCTCTCACCATAAGAATCTATCCGTGATTTACTTGACGCAGAATCTCTTCCCCCAAGGCAAGGCGTCCAGAGACATCACCTTGAACTGCCAATACTTCGTGCTGTTCAACAATCCCATTGACCGTCATCAGGTACAACTCTTCGGAAGACGCATGTATCCTCAAAACATAGACTATTTCACGAAAAAGTACGAAGAAGCCACCACCAAGCATTACGGTTCCCTAATAATCGATTTGAAGCCGACTACACCGGAAAGTCAAAGGCTAAGAATGAGGTTGGATGCACCCGCACAGACCGGACAAGGCCTATATACAAAGACAATACCTTCTTGGTATAGGGAACAAACGGGAGAAGGGAGTCGTGTGAAATCGGATGCCTATAAAGCGTCCCATACCGTGAAACACGACACGTGGAAGGCCATGTTCGGTAGAGCATCGCGTATGGAATTCGACGATGATATCAAAATGAAGACCAGAGAGTTCATAAGGAATGGTTGTACGAAGCAGGAGGCTGAGGTCCGGGCAATAACTGAATACATGCCTCGGATGATGACGACGCTACGCCGAATGTACCTCGATATGATCTTGGGTATAAAAGCTCTGGAAAACGACCCAATTCACGAGGAAATCATGAAGACCTGCGGTGACCTTCAGAAGTCCTACAACGCGAGCTATGAGGAAGCGATGAAACAGAGCGTTAAAATGAAGGAACACTTGTTCGATAAACTTAACGAAGACGATGAATAAATTTTACGCATTTTATTAATAAACATACATAGTTTGTAAAATTAGCCATCATTTGTATTCAGTATGATGTAGTCAGAGATCCGACGAAGCCGTGCGCCACAGTATTGATACCGTCATCTAGTACATACCGTTTATCGTCGAAGGCGGATAACGCTACTTTCTCAACGGTATGACTATATAACTGGTGGTCAATACTGCGAATCTGGTTCATCGTCGTTTTTACAATTTTGTGTTGAAATAAACAGTCTTTATACATGATATGTCGAAGTTTTTTCTTTATAGCGTATTTAGCTATCCCCTTCGCCGTTTTCTTCTCTTCTCCTCCGAAAAGAATGCTGTACAACTTGGGCCTAAGATCCACAAACTCCTCTATAGGGATACCGCCGCATTCATCTTTCATTTCGCCAAGTACTTTGGCATTGGTATCGCTATAGAGGTGGTGATCTTTCGGGTAGTTGCTGGTGTCGAACACAGCCAGATTCCGCGCCATATCGCTGTACAAATTTTCCGTCTCGATTTCATAACACAAACTATCCGTGTCAGTGAATAGCAGCTTCGATTTTTGGCCATAATTTCGTTTCATTTCATTATAGTGGAAGTCGTATATCAGTAGCTTCGAAAGGTCCAGAATTGCGAAGCCGGCATACGTGGGCCTGTTCAAAAATAATTTAATTTTCTTCAGATTGACGCCGACTAAATCCTCGTTGAAAATTTTGAATGCCTGAAAAGAGGGTTTGGCGACCATCTTCTGAAATCTCCATTTCGAGTTAACGAGCTCTATCCGGGTTCGTTTCCTAAGATTTTCCATCGTTTTTCCCGAACACCGAGTTGTTCATCAGTTTAAAAAAGTCCTTCGCGAAGTCATTCCTAGCGGCCTTACGTTTGTCCGTGTTGAACGCGATGTACGACTGCAGCCATATAGACTGCGCGAACTCTATCCCGCGATGGATACGAGTCAAACGCATCCCCTGTAGCAGGTAGAACTTCAAATCGCGGTAGTGTATCACATAGTTCGATTTGTCGCGAAGGTTCGGAACGAGTTTTTCCGTGGGTTTGCCTTTAATCTCTAGCTCTTCCTTCAATCCGATTGAATGAGGCGAGAGCATGTCATCCGTCACCGTCATTTGTTCGGGACAGAGAGGATAGTCGCTATGCATCTCGTGGAGTGACGAGGGATATTGTAAGTCGACTTCGAAAATATAACCCGCTTCGGCATCATCTTCAATTTTCGCTATTTCCGTCGCGTCCAGGGACTGGATCTGTTCGTCGGTCTTCCACGCAAAGTTCCGTAGGGGTAAAGGTTGCGACATAGCCCACCCGTATAGGTTATTAGCGTCCAGATAAGTAATGTACTTAGTGGGAGAGTTGACATTATAATCGACCATGTCCGGGTTGTTCGCCTTACTATACTTATTGGAGATCATTGAAATACCTCCGCGGATACCCCGTTCTATCATTAGGTGCATATCTATGTCGTCTAGCAATTGCAAACGTACACCGGTCATTTTCAACATGGCGTCCCATGATAGACCGGGTGAGGTATAATAGTGAGCCGGGTCGAGATGATAATAGTTCACGCAAATATCGCGAAAATTTTCGAATACATCGGCTAGTAGCAAGACATCGGATTTCAGGTAGAGGTCGTGGTAATGCCCTAGAGTTTGAATTCCAAACTCCGACCATACCGACTGCGCGTGGGCATAGTCTTGGTCGGAAATAGGCTCTTCGCGGAGATCGTTGTAAAACGCTTCTTTGGGAGGGAGTTGGCGTTCCGAAAATTTACTTTCGGCGGACATATAGCCGTAGGGGTAGACTCCCTTTCTCAACATTTTACTCTGATGGCTAGGGTTCGGGAAATGTTGGCCGAGCTGGTGAAATTTTTCAGCGCCTTCCTTAGACATGTTGTCGACTAGAGTTTCGAGGGAGGCATTGAGAAACTGTAGGGAATCGAGGAACCTTAAATTACCCAGGGAGAAGGAGATGTATTTCTGCATATTATTCGGGATACACGCTATTTTCAGACCCTTGAATTTTCCCATAACGCTACAGATGAGATGACCGTCATAGCCCTTAGTGTTATGCAAAACGACGGGTATATCGATGTTTAACTCGTTCAAGTACGGTTTATAACGTCGAATGCGATTCGCGTGACGCTTCGCGGGATGTAAGGCCGCTAGAATTGACCAGAGAAAGCAAAACTGATCGGTGTTCTGCGGGTTGACAATCGCCATCTTTTTACGCAGATTCTGCGGTGTAGGGATATAGCTACTACCTTGAAAGGGTACATATTTAGCGATGTGAACCTGAAGGTGAATAATTTCGTCCAAGACCCAGCCGCTCCCCTCTCGCTGATACTCCTGGAAGCTAGAATGTATTTTTGGAAGGCCTCGGCGAGCTGCTGTTCGAGCTGAGATAGGTTTGTGCTAATGAAATTGAGACTTCTGAACAGGGGTTCGGAGTAAATGGCCTCACCCTCGCCGTTCGTTCGAGCGAGGCGGAGTTGTAGGGAAACGTACCACTTGATCCCGCGTTGCTCGTTTAACGTTGCCGTCAACAGTTGACGAACTGCGTTTTCGTTGCTATTAAAAAAATGAAGAATGTCTGAACTGGTCGTTCTTGTAGGTGGAATAGTGTGGGTGTGCAGAGTTCCGTTCAGTGCAGATGACGTCGATGATTTCGCTCCACCTGACTGTTTACCGTGGCAGCTGTTGCAATGTTGTGGGTGAGTAGTGTAAAATCGCTCGGGTAGTGGCCGATGGCAGGCAGAACACTCACGACCTCGGCTGGAACACTCCTCGCAGAACTGTTTTCCGGGTAACATGCACTTAAATCTCCCGCACCAGTTGCATTTGGCCAGTCGAACGGGTTGACCTGAAGATATAATGAAATATATATTTTCAACCGTGGTGTAATTGTCCGGTTAATTCGCCCTTAAACTCAGATTGAATACAGTGATGAACTGTCGAGTCGCTTTGGCGGGTAGATCATGGGGTTTTGCTCAGGTATATTGGCCATGTGGTCATGTCATCCAAGTTGCCGCATAAACAGGTACAATAAAAGCGTACCTGAGATACAACACATATCACGAATTGTTAAAATAGGTTAACCAGAAGACTATACTGTGAAGCCATGTGACTGTCAGTATATCGGCATCTCTTCCCACTTCCCTTATATGTGCTGTAATATTGCCATAAACTTAAAGAGTCGACCTCATATTAGTTTCTCTTCTATTCCGACAGAGATACGGTGAAGTAATTTACCCGTAGTTTGTCCTGGACGAAGTTCTGAACCATCGGACGACGAACACGATGCCACCGGAAGTTGATCTGTTCAAAATAAATATATAGCTTAGAATGGCGAAACATATCATTGATGATCAACATTTAGTAAGTGGGGTAATATAGTTGGTTATAACGTTACCGGAACGATTCCTTTAAATGGTGAATATTTCACTTACCTTTTTTCCTCGAATATTTTCACCCCGTCATTCTCGGTCGTTTCCGCTTGTCTTTTCCTCGAGTGGATACGCTGGTGTTCTTTTAGTTTATCCAGACGGGCGAAAGTTTTATCGCACACAGTACATAGCAGAGAATGACGGGGGTGTATCCTTAGTTTATGTTGTAACATACATCTCCTATTAGTGAAGGTTTTGGAGCACAGATCGCACTGGATTCTTGTATTGGGAACGAGAGGAGTAAAGGAGTCCAGACGTGAATAATCCATGTTGTTCGCTGAAATAATGAGATGATAATGACGTATGACTCTCAAACCACCGTATAAATATATATTAAATATTATGGCATAAATAACCGACATTCTTCATTCTATATATGAGATGATAATGAAAGGTGACGTAATCAACGCGGTCTATAGAAGTCATATCGGGATAAGTAAGTAAACAGAGCGTATTTCGACGCCTGATAGCGGCGAAAAGTTACCGAGATTCGATGAATTCGTATAGAAGCTTTAAGGTAGACCCCTACACGAGGAATACACCGCCGCAAACCGTGAGCCCGTATGTCGCTTAGTTCTCGAGAAATCACCCAATCACGTGACATTCATTATCGTCTAATTGCGGCGAATGTTATCGTCGGACGATAAAATTCTATAGGACCTTTATCGTAGACCTATACGAGAGAAAAACAGCGCCGTAAGCCGCGAGTCTCTATCATTCTTAGCTCTCGAGATATCGCCATCGGTAATTTATAGAAAATTCGACGAAAAAAAGTCCAAAAAAAACAAAAAAAAAAACAAAAAACAAAAATCGAAAAATTGTTTTGGTCGAAAACGAAATTTCTAGGCTTTAGGCGTATAATTACGGATTCTGTCTATGTATCGAGTATATCTTAATGAACTTTAAAGGGAAGCATAGTCGTCTCAGCTCAGTGAACCGACCAGTCGTGCGTGACGAAGTATATATTAAACATCGCCGGTTGCCCTCGGGCTACAACCACTCGTGCGTGACGAAGTGTATCCTTGTAAAACTCATTATATCTTATATATCTAGTCGTAATTCGCTTGACTGCTTAGGTCGCATTGAGAATGGTGTCATACACGTCCTGATCATGATTAAAGCGTGTTTGGACTTGCATATATATAGTCCGCTTGATAAGTACGGTACGGAGAACTAGTATAATACCACCTAGTTGGCTGACCTGTTTCGCATCAGTGTGCTCGGTTGATTGAACTGGGTCACGGTTTATGCATCTCTGTATAATAAAGACTGATGTATGCGCAGTTGTACTGAGACATTGCCGTTTGCGGACCTATCTAAATATATGATCATATTGTGAAATAACTTAGCAATTATCCTATATAGAGAGGAGAGTGTTACTCGACGTGGACGTTACCTCAGTCTTCAAAGACTCCTGCATACTGCTGGTATTGACTATTTGTCATCCGGATGTAATATCACAAAATGGATAGGTTGGTGGTATATATGCCGAGATTACTGGAAGTAAAAATGTCTTACCTTGTGGTGCACCTTCGTCTAGTTGTGGCTTCGGTCAATGTGCTTACAGCGGGTGAGTATGTGTTTACAGTTACAAACACCAGTAGTTGCATATCCCGTAATGAAACCCGACCCTCAAAATGGTTCCTTTATACACTAGCTCCGAGGAAATCACGTGTACCCCGCGTGAAAGAAATTTTCCACGATGTCATCGGCTAAAACATATGGAATTTTCCATCACGTCACAGTTGCATGGACCAATCGGTGATTACATCCTCGGGCTGTCCGCGTTTCCTAAATAGCCAAGTCAACAAAATCTTGAATTAACCACTGTCTTTCATTAGTCACGCACCACCGCGCAAAATAGTCACGCTCCATCGCTAACTATAGCCAAAGGCCCGGTGGACAGATATAGAACACCGCAAACACGCTATAGTCACGGTTCGGCGAACACCGCCCCTCTAGGTTATAAGTAGAGCTCTATAAATAGACGATGAACACCGCACCAAAAAAAAACCCCCAGCGCCTCGGGCTACTTCCGCTTCGTATATAGTCGACACTGCTTTCATTAGTCATGGTCCGCTGAACAGATATGGAACGCCGCCTGCTTTCATTAGTCACGCTCCACCGATCTACTTCCCGGCTTCCCGGCTTCCCTGTTTCAGAATTGTCCTTATATATATATTTTATTTTTGCTTCTAACTATAGACTACGAGTATATTCTTAGTTTGATTGATTACCAGATGTGTAAGATGAGACGTCGAGTGGTGCGGAGCGTAATCACCGTGTTCTATACTTCGCGAATTAGCCGCGGGCTTTCATTAGTCACGCGCCGTCGCTAATTATAGACACGGACCGCTGAACGGATATAGAACGAATTAGTTTTCATTAGCATCCCCTCGAGCTATCGACGCGGTTCGCTGAACAGACCTACAACCTCGCAACACGTCGACCATCGGCTTCCCCGCTTCCCTGTTTTTAATTGTTTTTAATTTGTCTTTTGTCCCAAAACTGTCCTCGTATATTGACCTACTTTTTAAAATTGTTTTTAATTTGTTTTTTTATATTTTTTAATTAATTTGTGTTTAATTATACGGCCCGCTGAGCGGACATGAAACACCGTAAACAGTTCGGGCTATTGTCCCGGTCTGGTGAACAGACGTTGACCTACAACCCCTTGGACTATGTTCGTGACACTATAAATAGACGAACACCGCGCGACTTCGACCTATTTATGACGTCACCTCGACCTAATTATAACGTCACCTCGGCTGCCCCGGCTGCCCTAGTCTCGAACCGGCTATTTACATTCTACTGCTACGATCGACGTAAGGACTTACACCTGCGTTGCGCTCACACTACGCCCGACTCTACTCGCGTTTCACGAACCTGGCGCAAGGCAGACGTAATTACATCAACAGTTACGCAATGCGTAAGTTTAAGATTTTCGCCTCTGCAAAATAAATATCACTTGGATTTTATGTTTGATTAGTATTGGATACAAGGTTTTGACCAGTGTGCTATGATCATAGCCGAAAATGGACTTCGTAAATATTTAACCTCGATAATTACACGTCAGAGCAATCTGCGTTTGAGGCTAAGGATCGTAACTCTTGTATTCGCTCTTTTGTGAAAGGAGGTGCGAAATACTTCACGTTGTCTTTGAGAGAACGTATGATTGGGAGAGAAAAAGTAAAAGAACGACCATTTTCTGACTCCAAAAGTATTGTACATTTTATAAGATACATAAAATTTGACAACTACGTCGTTAGATTAATCTACTTCAGGCATGGTTACATGCAAGCAAAGTTGCGCTCTCGCTAAGCATACTCTCGGACAGACTTAAAGTTACGCAATAACTTACGGCTTTGCGTGAATTTAAAGGCTTTGTGACACGGGTCGGCGTAGTTACGCTCATGCTAAGTATGACTTACGCACGGACTTAGGCTTACGCACAGTTCGTGCAACGGTCCCCAGAAATCTTGCACTCTACGATCGTATTTTGCCGTCAGTGTACACAGCCAGAAAAAGGGTGATGAACCATCACCTTTTTATGGTAATGATGCCTGTTCATCACCCTTTAAAGCTGATGAAAAAGGGTGATGGCCAATGTCGTCGCCTTTTTAAGGCGATGGTCCAGGTCGTCACGCTTTTAGGGTGATAGCCATTACCCTTTTAGGGCGATGACATGAACATTTGCACTCATTGCTGATCACCCTTTTAGGGTGATAGCCATCACCCTTTTAAGGTGATAGTGGAAAAGGGTAATGGCTCTAACTCAACACCTTTTCTGGGTGATGCTGTCATCACCATTTTAGGGTGATAATGATCACCTTTTTTCTGGCTGTGTGGGATATTTATCACAGAATTTGAGATAATTGGTGGTATAGCCCTGTTTGACAAGTCCCTGTAGTAATAACTATGTCAAAGTTGTAACCGTTTCTCTTTTCATGGAGTCGACGTGAGAGAAAGCCCCGATCATTCTTGTAAATGTGTAGGTTCAATTATGGTGTTCCATCTGCGCTCTCTGTGGTTTTCTTCAAATCCAATGAAGCGGAGTAAATATCCTTCACATAGGCGCTAATATAGGGATTATCCAGTGCTAGGAGATCGTCTATTTTGCGTTTGATGAATGAGAAGTATCGGGCTGGAATAAGGGAGCATGTAGAGCTTTCCATCTTTCTACTTTCAGTTTTGCGAGATGGGGAGCTTGAATAGAGAACCGGTGACAGCCACGGCGGCTCACTCTTATGTAAATCATGCTTTTCTACATTTTGTTCATTTCCACATTGAGCAATTTTGCGTAAAATGAATTCAGTTGATAAGCAGCCGTGGTTTTTTTTGTCTTGTTTTACCAGTGAATAGTAGCTAGAGATTTCGTTTTGTAGCAGAGGATCCAATCATGTTTTTTCTGTGCTGGATGTAATCCTCGACGTAAGCGGGCGCCCATAGCGTATCCAACACTATATGGAGAACATTCCGAGTGCTCAGTAAGGTTAGGGGAACACTGACATATATAGCCTAAGCTACAATAGTAGTACATCGCGTCTGATAGCCGCAAAACCGCCTATCTCTTTAACGTGAAAGATGTTTCTCCTCCACATATGACCTTTGAGCGCTATGATCCGTGTGACGTCAGTGTGAAGAAAACAGGTAACAGGATTTCCGAAAGTGACGCCATCAATACCAGAAATAGCCGATATCTCGCGAATGGTAGAGGCTAGAGGTAGGGGACTTCGACTAATGGTTACCTTTCTCCAAAAGTGTGAATTTGAATATACCAATGGTATCATCATGGCTTCATCATGGTGGAAGTCAAGTTATATCCCGGTGATGATAAATGTCTTATCCACGTGAAGCTACCGATTAATAAACGGCAAAGAGGAATTTTACTGAACGAGGTAATGTGTTGACAGGGCCCCTACCGCTACAACCAAGTGTTGAATAGAGTCCGGCACAGAGTGATTCGTTTAGGGAATTATGACCGTGACTACGCCAAATTCGTTCCCTGGGTGCGTAGGAGCATTTAGAACGTTTTTTTCCTTATTAGAGAAATCAGTATTTTGAAATGCCGAGAACAGAAGCGCGTAAGAGTCAACCAATCACAGATCCTCTTTCCGCATACTTCCATATGCGACATTCTTGCTCAAAAGACACATGAGTTCAATCGTTTTACTAAAGTAGACTCTTTGGGGGGCGGGGATGGACTGTGGTATTACGCTGAAGTGTCGAAGTATGGAATCTCTATATATAGCCTCATGTTTTATATAAAAATACACCAAGGTGAAGGTGAAACGAGAAATAAACGGTTCACATCATACATCAGCTTATTCCACAAGTGTCACTATATATATTCCCGTCGTCAAATTAGTAAATTGGTGCAATTTTATAACTTTGCCGGGCGATTCAAAATCCAACCTGACTGTCCATTCAACCTGGCACAGCTTCATTCTCAATTCTGATTGGTTAGTTGTGACACGCCTCCGGCAAGAGAAGTCACACACTGATCAGCTGACCAATCAGAATTGAGAAAGAAACGGGCCCTCATCTCACTGTGCCGGGTTGAATGAACAGTCAACTTGGATATTGAAATGGGGAATAATGTCTTCGACCTTGCCATTGAGTCATTTTTCTAAACAACAACAACAACAACAACAACAACAACAACAACAACAACAACAACAACAACAACAACAACAACGCGTGTTTATTCAGTTAATCACGAACGTTTTATTCGAATAAAACCGTTGTTTGCTTTAGTTGTTTCGGTAATATACCTTTCGCTATAAATACATTATCATTCGCAATAAAACCCCGACATCAACACGAGGTAATGCCAAAGTACACAAGTATGTCGACGGGGATTGTCCTTCCCATTACCTGAATACAGCCGAACAAGGGAGCGACATCATTATACCAGGGCAACTAATGATACATCTTCGCATATCCAAGTCGAACACTACACGTGTTGCCTTGGCTGAACATAACACATTTTCTGATCAGAATACGGTTTGTTGATGTCATAGCTCTTTAAATATTCCGCGGTCCATACTAGGAGAGGTGCAACTGTATGACCTCTTTAAAATTCAAACTTGATTGGCTATTCGAAGGGAATGAACATCAAGACAACCACCACTTGCCATATTTAGAAATCACACAGACAGATATCAAAGAAAAAAATCGCTGCACGGTGTTGGCAAGCTCATATCTTGATTGGCTATATGACATCACGTGCGTTTACGGTTTGAACATTTTATCCTATTCATTAGGTCAAGGTAAATGACAGAACGTTAGTGTAGTGTTTAACTTGAAATGTGAAGATGCTAATGATTCGTAACTTGTATCTAATTTCGCTTAACTCGGGGCTAGGGGCCGTATAAACCAATGTACTTCCAAGATCTTCATGATGTTCATTGGACAGTCACAACCCGAGATTGACTCCGGCACATGTTTTTCTAGATTACGACATCATATGGATTAAGAATTCTGACCAACGACACTGATTTTAGGTGAAGAACAATATGACGTCTTGCGAACATCATTGAAAACTGTTCACCACTTCTCTGTAGCAGAAAGCCATTTTGTGTTTTCATTATTTTATTTCATATACATTTGGAATTTGTGAATGTAACTCGACTAAATGAAAGCTCGTGTGAAACACGAGAGAAGAGCATTTCCCCGAATACATGTGTAACACATAAATTGGTACTCACAGGGTTTAGATCTCCCTAAAATGGGCACACCCTCTATGAGGCGTGGCAATTTGTTTAAGAATGGGACAGAGGGTGGGGTATATACCCGTGGAGGATGAGCAATCGGGAATCATCCCTGGTAGTAGCGCCTCTGAGAAGGGATTTCTTTACTAATGGGTGAAACCCAGTGTGAGGCAGTACAAAACTTAATTTTGTGTTTCACGGACCCGCCAATATTGAAAAATTGAATATCAGAATAAAAACAAAATTTCAAATTGCCCCTTTTATTTCTCTACGAAAGTTGGAACATTGATTTCAACCTTTTTTTTCGTTCCGGATTGTATGAAATAAGCTGTTGTATTCTATCTGAAACGATGCCGGCAAATAAAAATGACAACTGGAAGTCAACGAACTGTTGTTGTTGTAAATGCTGCTAATAGTGAGTGGATAGAATTTAACTTCGCTTTCAACCATATTTCAGCTATATCGCGACGAACCAACTAAGCACCACCCAGCCAAGTGAAGTTGCATTCCTGTTACTTCAAAGACGACATCTTTGAAGCAGCATGGAAACAGATAACCTCCATCCACCCTATAAAACTCTGAGGATAGCACACAAGACACAGACAGGTCGCTTACAGTGAGTGAGTGAATAGAATTTAACGTCGCTTAAAACAATATTTCAGCTATATCACGACGAACCAACTAAGCACCACCTAGCCCAGTTGTGTTCCTGCTACTTCAAAGAAGAAATCTTTGAAGCAGCATGGAACCAGACACCCTTCATCCACCCTATAAAACACCGAGGACAGCGCACAAGACGCAGACAGGTCGCTTACATGGTGCAATACAGACAAGTGATATTACAGTGCTAAAAATCCCATTATGAAAGTCCTGTTCTTCTCAGCAAAATGCATTGAAGCAATGCTGCTAATAGTACTTCAACATAAATCGGGAACCTTCACTGGCTGTGTGATCTATCACCGTGTCATGGTACCCATATTCTGACAGTGACGTGGTATGTCAGAGCTTGGAAATGGTGGATGTTTCACCCAGTTCAGCCGATATGGTTTAATTTACTGCTGAAGCATGAGGCTGTTGCAACACACGCGAACAACCACAATGTTGATGATAAGAATGCTAGATTTTAAGTGTTTGTTGACAGTTAAAAGTATGTGACTTAACATACAGTTTTTGAAGTCAGACATATTCATGCACTCCGGGTCCATCATCAGTTGCATATGTGGTATTAATTTAGAAAGCCAAGCTATATTTCATGTTATATCATAATATAAAGTATATAACCTTGAAAAAATAGGTTTAGTCAACTGGTATAGGCTTCTAGTCAGTCACCAATTGCACATGTATTATGAACTTGGAGAGCCTCTCTTAACTTCTTTAAAAATTACTGCTACGGTTACATTTAACCTTAATAAAACAGTTGAAATCATTTTCATAAAGCTTCTGATCCATCATTATCTGCATATGTGGTATGACCAGATAGATGAACAGACAGACAGATAGAGACACAGATGACATGGATAATTCAGTTCCATTTGAGGCATCATTCCATATTATCTTCAAAGTGTAAATATTCTGTCAAAATGCACCAGAACCATTTTACTTACGGTTAATTATATATAAAAATTCCCCAGGTGAGATGTGCCATATAGCAGGAATGTAGAAGTTCCACTTAAAAAATCTTTCCAATTTTTCAGTCTAAAAAATAGTTAACAGTTGTATAACTATGCTGTCAAAATGCAATGGTACATGTACATATATGTGCCATTTCATCTCTCAAGTTTCAAGCAAATTCTGGGGATCTTCACATGAACAAAAAACAAATGAGCATTAACGAAGTGATAATTTGTGAGTTTACTCATTGAAAATTGGCCAGAATACTTCTTCAGACATCTGGAAGCCATGGGCCTCAAAGTCACTGGACACGTAAACAAGTATTATTGGGATGACCATACCACTGTTCAAACAGGATCAAATTATTATTATCAGTGTTGGAGAGAGAAGTAGCACTGATTCTGTTTACTTTGTTGACACAAGCACTAGTCCCCTTATGTTAAGTGCATTATGCAATAAGTCATCCACTTCAGATTAATCAGTTGAATGCACAACATACTGGCATACACTATGTAGGCCAAGCTGATAATGTAGACCTGCAATTTAAAGAAGAATATCAGTGTTACAGCATGTCAATTTTACCAAAATGTCATGATTTCAAGCTGTCTTAAATCTTAAATATTTTCTCTGACCGCATTTTAGCATTTTTGTGTGTAAGCAGGGTCTGATTTAACCTAGACTTATTTATATTTAGCTGTAAAAAGCCCCACTGCCACATATATGCCAGTGCTAGCAGCACCAATGTCCTTTCAATCCATTTTTAAACTATAATGTTAATTAAATTATGAATTGTAAAAAAGAATGCATTATTAAATATAAATAAAGCATTAAGTTGATGGGTCACGAAATCCATATGGGAGGTCAATTCTTTAAAATCCTTTGTCTGTCTAACAAGATCACAATAATAAACTTCATGAAGAGCCAATAAATTGTGCTGGTCTGTAGTGCTACCCAATGATGAACAAATATCACAAAGCTACATGCTGAAGCAAAATCCCCAGATCTGGCCTGGGAATGGCCATTTGGCTTACAAGGGATGTGAATTATAACACTGGGAATGTTATATTCATGTTAGGCAAATTAGAATTACTTTTCCCTGATTCAAAGAAGTAAATTTCCATTTTTGTGAAAAAAATCTTATTTTGAGATGCAAAAGTGCCTACATCTTTTCGCTAACATCACCAGAATCTAGTCAGTCCTTTGCAGTCTTGCAAGATCATTATACCCAAATTTCATGGAAATCAAACAAGTTGTTTAGAAGACATCATGTTACACATGTTTACCTGAATTCAAGTCTTTACTGCCACCTAGTGATGACCAAATACCACGAAAAACAAGCAGGTGAAATCTGAAGCCCTAGGGAGAAGGCACATAAGAGTTCAATGACAAAAAAATTAATCA